>CALSBZ010000172.1:256423-266518 GCA_943591055.1 Gobionotothen gibberifrons | reverse complement strand
AAATAAACCTACTGGCTGAGAAGATGCGGGACATACTCACTCATCTCATAATAAAGTGGATTACAAAGAAAAGGAATCGAGCATCTGAGTTCTTACGAGCCCATCGTAGCACTCTTAAGGTTAATCATAAGTCTAGCAAAGGACATGAACTGAAATACATCATCATGGAACTACTGCATTTGGTTTTACCATATTAGGTAACATGTCAAATGTGCCACTACAACCACCAGATGGAGAAAACTAAACACACAATGCTCCCTACACACCACAAGGAGTCATTGACTGCCGTTCCCAGTGTGTCAGTGAGGTGAACTGAAGCGTGAAAGGGCATATAGAGGCCAAGGTGATAACGGTTAGTCTTCCAATAATCCGGTGATAAGAAAGAGAAGCCACGGTTTAAATCTGTTGTATGTGTTAAGTGTTGCTTAAGTGTAAAGCAAGCTACAAAGGCAAGGAGATTTTGTCCGAGCTCGTCCCTAAAATTCAAGATTTTTTAATGCTGGTGACATTGCTGGTAGAAAAACCTCAGAGTTAATGTAAGACCTAAATACAGTTTGATTATTTATCTAGTGTGTGTAGAAAATGGATAAGGGCACATACCTGGAACAAGTTTACACATTCACAATGAGCACACCTTACATTTAAAGGGTAAAATGGGACGCTTAAGGAAAAAACGTTTCCTAGAAGTATGACATATCGCCAGTCGCTCCTCCCTGATAAAAACCATGTGATGCAGGTCAAACAGGCTGACAGGGGAGGGAGGGCGACCTCACTGTCCTCACCTTGCACAGTGCAACAACCATACCAGACAGGAGAAGAAGGAGAAGAGGTTTGTGATATTTTAAAGCTCCTGAGTACTGGTGAATAAAGTCAGTACTCCAAACATCTGATGACGAAGGGGCCAATGGAGGGGGTTAAGCTACTGGGAATGTGGAATAGAGGAAATACAGAGAAAGAGTCCTGCATGGATCAACAAATGGAATCTCAGCCATGCAAAAAACTATCCCATTCTATTGAGGAAATCCTTTGGGGGCCCACATGTGCCAGAAAGGAGAAGAAAGCACATCGTAACTGGTCTGTTATCAAGGAGAACACCAGAATATCTAAGCAGATCTCATGTACAGGTATGTTGTTTATCACTCTTTTTCTTATCCAAAAGGACATCCTAGTTGATATTAAATATAATGTTTTTTTCTCTGCTATTAGAAACAACACAAATCAGACTACTTGAAGAGTCTCCAAAAGCCTCCATGGACAGCATAAGTGAGTATTGTGATTTTTGAAGCCATATGTTTAGTGTTAAAATTATGCTGACGAGGAAGATGTCAGTAACAATAATGTGTTTACAGGTCAGAGGAAAAAGAGGCAAACGCGGGTCACTTTCACCCCGGTCCAGGTGCAGGAACTGGAGAAAGCCTTCCATCAGACTCACTACCCAGACGTGAACAGAAGAGAGCAGTTAGCCTCTCGCCTGCAACTCCCAGAGGGACGAATACAGGTAGGACACACAACGCTCATCACGGTTATTTATGTGTGTTTCTGTTTGATTTGTTTTGCATTACTTGTCTTGAAAACTTAGCATGAGTACAACATTTGTAATGCGATTAGTGAAGGGTTTGTTTGTATATTTTACAAAGTATGATCATGGCAGCATTAAAAACAATATACTGACAGTATTGGGAAGCTGCTGTGGAAGCAATTATTTCAACCTGGCAAAAGTTAAAACTACAACGAAGAAATTCAGTGTGTTTAACTTATGCTACTTGTAAAAAGTAATACAAACTACTTTGTACAAAAAAGGGTCATGGAATAAACAAATAATAGCCCAAAAGAATCAACAACTTGTATCACTATGCATGTATAAATGTATTTGAACTACAAACAGGCTACAGACAAATTAAACTTGACAAGTAAAGTACTAGTTTACTACTCAACAAATATGTTTAAGGACAGTTTTGTATTCATGTTAACATATCTGTATATTCAAATTAGACAATATTTAATATTGATTGGTTTTAAATAGCTTCAATCTAGTTCTCCTTGTCCAACTACAGTAGTATCAAATAAGCAAACTATGACAACACATCGTCTTTATTTTGCAACTCGTGTATTGCTGGAAGGAGTCAATAAGTCAAACTGGGGTCACCAACAGTTCAGTGAATTAAACAATGGGCTTATTAAAATGAATAGTTAATAATGGAACCATGGCAATGGTCTTTGGACAGTTGCTTATATGAAGAAATACCTACCAAACTATTATTGACAATTTCGGTGTAGAAGTGTGTACAGTACACTCAAAAAACTGAAACGTAACAGTTTAATTACATGTATTATGTCAACAGACTTCACATAACTTTATAAGGATAATGAAAGCACTAATATTTGTTTGAACTTAATATTATTGCTTTCAACAAACCTAATACAGTTATGTATAATACATTTAATTAAAGTTAACCTTTCCGTTTTTCTGTGTACTATGATTCAATGATAATGCATGCTCAGAGGAGAATAATAATACATTTGTTACTTTTGGTACTCTGCTACATATTTATGGCTAAGTTGTGAGTATGTCATACAGTAGATACATTTATGTGACATGTTGTTTGTGCTGCAGATTTGGTTCCAGAACCGCAGAGCCAAACGGAGGAAAGCAGAAACTCTGAAGGACATAGAACTGATGAGCAGTCGGCCTGCAAGTCATCCCCTGCTTTATTTTGAGGTAATATCACATTTCATATATTCATCCCAATAATATTCCCATAACGAGTGCTTCAAACTCAAAATGAAGCTTACATTATTTACAAAGAAAGAGAGAAACAGGGTCGGAACATTTTTAAACCTTTTTTTAAATAATAAAACACATTTAAAAAGGTGAAAGAGATCAAATAGCAACGTTTCAAAAGTAATATGATGGAAAATGACATTAAATTGTCATATTTAAAATTAAATTAAAACCCATATCTTACCACAAGCTCCTGTGAACATTACAATTTAATGAAACCCTAAAATGTATTTAATTTGGCTCATAATTAAAGTAGCTCTTGTAATTTTCTTTAGCAATTGTCTTATTATATTCTTTTTTAACTTTCATATTAACGTTTGTCTAACTTTACCGTTAATATGCCCTTGTTTAAATGTGTTGCATCTCTGGTATGAAAACTTTATTAGATATATATGGCAATCTTTTTTACATACAGAACAATATCATTTCATTGACTAGAATAGTGATTAGTGATTGTGTTGGTTCTCTTTCATCTTCTCATCAGTATGTATGTCCGTCCCCCCCCCCCCCAGGCGCTACAGAAGCCCCCACTGCAGGCAGTGTTCTGGCTGCCGTGCTGCCTCCCTGGACCTCTTCAGTCAGCGCTGTTCCCCAGAGCAGCTCCAACAGCCCCCTTGCTGACCAACACACATTCCCCAGGTCACAGGACTCTGTATTTTGACCCGCTGGGGACCAACAGATAGCAGTACTCTTACAATTGATGACACTATTGTGTTAAAGTGTTTTTAAATGACGTGGTGATCATAATGAGCTTTGATACATCATTTGCTGGAGTTATAACCCGAACTCTACTGGAATCTGTAAAATATAATAACTGTTTATTGATGAGCTGTAATTGTCATGTGTGTTGTATATACTGGGTTGACAACATGACATAAACTTGTTGACCTTTATTTGTTTATTTCCTTTTAAAGTTGAATCACAAAATGAATATTCTGGCTGAATACTGAAAACAGTTGGCTTCTTTATAACAAATAATTATAATAACCATTTGAACTGTTGTATTGAAGTCCAGGTTTGAGGGTACTCAGCACTGCAACGTGCTTCTTGGTATTGAGCTGCTATGTCATTCTGCAGGAGAGATTTTTGCATTACACCACACTTCCTTGTCAGAGATAAGATACAGCCCCGCTCATAAACGTATCATATGTTTTACTTTCTGAAAACCTTCCTTATCTTAATTTGGCCTCGTAAATCTGGGTTATTGGCAGGTCAGCTGGGGGAGCTTGTTGAATAGGATCAAAGTGGAAACATCGGCTGAAGGCACTGTTTGTAGGTGTTGTATAATAATTCAAATGTATAGTAAGAATATGAAAGACTGCACATATGCAGTGCTGTAAAAGTAACTGAGTACATTTACTCAAGTACTGTACTTAAGTACAATTTTGAGGTATTTGTACTTTACATGAGTATCTCCGTTTTCTGCTACTTTGTTCTACTACCCCACTACAATTCAGCAATAAATATTGTACTTTTACTCCACCACATTTACTTAATACCTTTAGTTACTTTGCAGATATGGATTAATGATGTGAAATACAATCAACACTTAAATAAGACTTTAGTTACACCCGTACTAAATTAACAAACTACCGAGCAGTAAATCCAAATAATACGAATGGTTCCACCTTTACCAGCTTTTATAAACATATCAATGCATACAAAAATTATAATCAAAACAAATAATATATAATTCTGAAATGGGCCACTCTGCACAATGAGTACTTCTTTGACTTTTGGTACTTTAAGTATATTTTGATGCCAATACTTCTGTACTTTTACTTGATTAAGATTTTGAATGCAGGACTTTTACTTGTAACAGAGTGTTCCTACTTTTATGAAGTACAATATCTGAGTTCTTCTATCTCTGCACATATAGGTGTCTTTTTATTCACCTTTTATTTTTTGAAACCGATATAACTCCGCAGGTAACTGTATTACACATGTCCTTTAATAAAGTGACTTTATGTTATGAAGCCTGTTTCTTGTGAAGGTGATATTATTCTGTGAAAATGCACCTACAATTACATAAACGGTTCCTAACCTTTTCTTTCTGTGAAGCTTGCCATTTTCCAAATAATTGTCAATTATAAGAACGATAACGCAGCTTCATTATCAATACCATAACTCCATTGGGAGTACAATAACTGATTACATTTATCAAGCCTCTGAGAACGGTTAAACTTTTCACCCCGGTCATATCTTCTTTTATTGCTTGTGTTTGCTTTTCCCTCAGGCAGGGCTAAACAAGACACAAATAGTTTGTGGGGAGAAAATCAAACCAACAACTTTGAACCACTTGTGTAACAACAATTGTATCATGTTGTGAGAAATGCTTCTGCGAATACTAATGGTCATCAAAAGTTGGAAATGTCAGAAGGAAATGATATGAGGCAAACTGCCTAACATGACGTATACCTGGAGCTATGTTCTCTCCAAAACCTAAATATCATAATCTACTTTGACAATTGTAGTAAGAATGAGTTTAATGAGAGATCATTGTCGTTGTCTTATTTCAATACTAAGGTGTATGAAATCATATTACAAAAAAAATAAAAAATAAAAATAAAAATAAAAAAGAGTTCACATTACTTTTGAAGAGACCGGACTATCTTAAGCAATACAAGAAAACAAATACAGTGGATATTATAGTTTGTATCTTAGACCGTGTACATGATTTCTGTTTGATGATAATTCAAACGACTCGGTTAACTCACTTCTATGAAATGAATGTAATCTCAAGATTCAGTTGAAAGTGATTATTTTTAAGTATTATATGTATACATGTATAATGATTGCATTATGATTACTCGACAGGCAAAAGCCAAGCTTATGTGTTGTGTGTATTTGTCTGTCTGCAGCTAATCTGTAATACCACTGGATCCATCAGCTTTACCACCTCTTGTAGTTAAGGGGGGAATTGTTACTAGGCCTCTTTCTTATCAGCCTGGTTGATTTTACCATGTGACCGGCAGGCTGGTCCACATCGACACTGCGACTCAACACGATCACGCCCAGTTGTTAGATGTACTTGACCAAAAATTGTATTGTAAAAATTCTCCTAATTTACTAAACCTAATCCAAAAATGAATAGCAGACGTACACTGGAGAGGGGGGCAGAACATTATCTGATTTGTCCTGCTGCCAATATACATATAGATTCATAACATGGGCAGCAGTTTCTGAGGATAGGAGATGGATAAACTCAAGCCAATATTAATGTATATATACAGTATATATATATATATATATATACAGATATACTGTAGTAATGAAATAATGTGATCTAGTCTTACAAAAAAATCCATTACAGACATACTTTTGCTATGGTAAGTAGTAATAAAGTGGTAAATAAATAATAAAAGCTAAGATTTCTGCTTGACTATAATAGACAAGGATATATAAACCTATACATATATAAATATAAAATGAACAAAGGTCAAAACTAAAAACTGGGTTTTTTCCAATGGAGGTTGACCCAGCTCCAAAGCATCCCAACATGTTGCTGCAAGATGTTCCAATGGCTGCTGCTGACACTGTGTTAGGCAAAGGGAACACAGATAAAAACACAACACGCAAGCTGTCTCAACGTGCTAAGGCTGCACCGTACATGGTAGAAACTCAGAAGAGGAAGCGTCCCAGACTGGTTTCATATATCCCAATGCCTCCTGCTGATGGTGCGGTATTAACCAATGGGAAGACTGCTGTGCTGCGTCAGGTTCCTCTGCCTCCAAACCCACCACCTGTTGGAGTTCGAGACCTTAGGGGAAGACATAAGCAAGTCATGATGGTTGTATTGTGCTTGTTGCTCTTTGTGAACATGTCAACAAATTAAAAAATGACCATTAAAATGTCAAATGAATGACATTTTACATAGCAACAAGAGATATTGTGTAAATAATTTGAAGCAATTTGGCACATACAAGCTAATGGAGGAATAAAAAAAAACACCATGCTCTCTATTAAAAAGGCGATCTGGTCATGTATTTAACACACAGCCTCTTCAACACCTATATTAACAGAGTATTATATTATACATACCGTAATGCACATACTGTACTCTTACCTTGAGACACAAAGCACAGGCAAAAACATGTGGTTACCAATTGAGAAGGAATTGACAGACTTTGTTCTAAACCACCCACTTTAAAAAAAAAAGAAAACTGAGTCATTGTAAATGTAATCTCTTCACCTCATTGGTGAATGGCAGGCATCTTTGAGAAATATCCCAGCCTTTACAGAATCACAAGAATAGTTTGTCTGTGTGCTAGGTTAAGACTGTATTGGTTTGCTAATTATTATTATTTTTGTCATTGTCGAGTCAAAAACAATAAATTCAAAGAAAACATTCAAAGAGATAGATTTCTTGGTTTGATACACACAATCCAAAAAAGGTGACAAGTCTTGATTCATTTCTAATTGATTTGGGATGAACAGCACAGTATCATGCTGTGATGTAATGGATGTTTGATTTGATTTGTTGCAGAGTGCAAAGCTCTGCATGTGCCCTCATCACACGCTGAGCATAAAGGTCCACCTGCTGGCCGATGAGTGAACAAACAATCCTCTCTACAGAGTCAAGACTGGGAAACTATGATGAAGTATAGGTATTAAACATTCCATAATATAATAAGTCAAAATGAATGTAAACAAAGATCAATATTCACTTAATGTTTTTTTAACTGACCTTTTGCTCTGATACAAAATATATGATCACAAATAGCAGATTGGCAGATATACAGACAATGTAATGTACACAATAGTAATAGACCTCTTAAGAGAGTATGATGGTTAACAAAGAGAGTATTGTTGAGATTTACAGTGTATTGCACATTTACACCAACAAACAAGCTGGGAAGTGTTGCAGTATGCATTCAGAGATGTAAACGCATACATAATAAACAATATATCAAAAAAATGTGATTGTCTGAGTTACTGGCCCGTTTTGTTATGAAAGGTACCGTAGATATTGTAGTCTATAGACTAATTCTTAACAGTTTTCTCTCTTTCATGTATGTTTTTTAATCATTACAAAGGCAAATAAAGGTATGCTTTTAAATTAGGTAAGTTCTTGACATTAAAAGACATGCTGTCATGAAAACTATCACCATTACCTGAGTTTCAGTCCTTTGTGGAGCCATCTTGTCCTGGGGACTATACTGTGGGAGCGCGTCTCCACAGTGCTTATGGTTTTAGCGGGGTCTTTGATGTGATTTGTCAAATGTATGCGTGATGTAATCGTAGCCAATTAAGTTAAATACTCAAATGTGTATAATGTATTTTCTTGTTTTGAAGAAACAATATTTATGTTAAAGTAAATAATGAATTGAGGCCCTTTTTATTATTTTGTAAAATTGAGAACAAACATGGTTCTTTTTTTGTTAAACCTTGACTTCCATTTAAGAGAAGTGACCTGATTGGGCAAATTGAACTGGGAAGGCGGGCTCTAATGCTTTAGATGTGACTAGAATGAGACAGTTTTTTTAAAAGACCAGTAGCCTACCAGAAAGTTGCGGTTTTGTTTAAAAACTGAATACTGAAAATAAACATAATGTTGTGTTCCTCACGTTTCAACAACCTGCTGATTTCTCAATTTCTCACCACAGAGCAGCGATTGGCCAAGACATGGAGATCTGCTCTCTAATGAATACACTTGACATCAAACACATAGTAGCGTACAACATGCAAAGTGAAAAACAATCCCCTCCCTCCATTTTCCATTGAATTATTTTCATCATTATTTAACGTTTTAATGCCATACCCAGTGCATAACAATGCCTGCATATTGTTAGCACGCAGGACTATTTAGCAGGCGTTCTGGCCATTTAAAAAACATGTTAACAAAAGTTGTGAATGCTCTGCCTCCCAGCAGAGGACAGGTGGCGCCCTTGCACCCATGAATAAGCAGAAATGCTGCTCTGTGTTTTGCTGAGTGTCACACAGAAGACATGTCCTGATTTTAAGTCGCATGGCTCCATCTGTCCACCGCTATGGATGTTTTAAGAATGTTAATCTGCTGTGAGATGCTATTGATTACACTTTAGAACAAAATATATATTGTAAGTGTGTGTTACCATTGCCTTCCTTCCTCTCAGGAGAGGGAGGGGGGGCGGTTATTCAGCATCTCTCAGCCTCCGCCCGCCTCTGTGCTCCGTCCAAAGCGCTGGGGCGCAGACCGACAGGGGGACTGACAGAGACGCAGGGAGAGAGGGGCGATGGCCGCGGATGGAGTATGCGGGGAATCGGTGGATCAGTACCGGGCCGAGTTGGAGCGGCTCACCCAGGATCTGGCCGAGGCAAACCGGGAGAAGATCCGGGCTGCTGAGTGCGGTCTGGTGGTGCTGGAGGAGAACCAGACGCTAAAGCAGAAGTATGCAGACCTGGAGATCGAGCAGGAGACTCTCAGGAAGGAGCTGGAGCAACTACAGGAGGTAAGAGAAGGGGCCTCTGTTGCTTTTTGACACTGTGGCGAGGAAAGCGCACTGCGGGCAGGTGTTGATCCGCTTCCTCCTCACAGCGGGGCTCCACCTTACGCTAATTTATCCCTATGTGATCTCCACGGTCCACAACTAAATGATAAATAGTTTAATTGCACTGAAATTAGTTGAAAAACCCTTCACTGTATATTCATATAATGCAATATAATTCATCCCATGAATATCTTATCATGTCAAAAGTTGAATAATGTATGATTTCTGTGCAGTGAATATAGGCAGCTGGACATTGCACATATTGCAAGCTCAGGACTTTGCAGCAACACAAACACACACCCCACACCTCCTCCCACCCCATTGTGCTTCATTGTTTCAAGATTCCTTCCCTGGCTGTGTGTGCATGGCAACAGTCATTAACTTCCATGCAACTGCTCAGCCTTTTGGGGTTTTGCCAAGATCTTTTCCTCACAGAAATCCCTCAGTAATTGGATCTTCAGACTTGTCCACTACAGTTTGGCTCAGTTATTCACAAGATAAGGATTTTCTTGCCAAGTATGTGGGAAGATATGAGGGCTTAGACACGTGTAAGGATGGAGGTTTTCAAATAACTCACATGCTTGCTTCTGTATCAAAATGCTGTGGTGTTAATGCATTATTATGTATACAAATCTGAGGACAGACGACTTTAAAAGTTCCCATACAAATTGGGAAAAGTGCTGCTTGTTGCAGCCTGAATATGGTTGTCAGTTATTTATGCATATAATAACAAGAGGTGGATGCTGACAAGGCTTAGAGCTCAAGGTTGCATGTGGAGATGCTATAGAGCCAAGAGAGGAGATAAGGTGTGTGTGTGTGTGTGTGTGTGTGTGTGTGTGTGTG
>CALSBZ010000172.1:240555-251423 GCA_943591055.1 Gobionotothen gibberifrons | reverse complement strand
GTGTGTGTGTGTGTGTGTGTGTGTGTGTGTGTGTGTGTGTGTGTGTCTGCAGAGCGGGAAGAGCAGCGTGCTCATAAGGCTCTCAGTGATGTTTCATTACACTGTCAAGCTAGTTTAGAGCACTTGAACCGTGAAATGTTCAAGTCATTGGATCATTTTATTTCATGATCATTGTGTTCAATTAAATCCTTTGTTTGATTTGTAAATAACTCCACAGTCACTAATTAGTTAGTTTCTCTCATTCATAAATATATTTAATCCCATACGAAGAAAAGACACCATTTCACTTTCAACACCCAGGCAACTCATTTCAGTTTCCGTCATTTCAGTCTCTTTAGATTACAAGTCTGCAGATATATTGACATTTGTGCTATGTTGAGAACTGGCAGCAGTTCACAGGTCAGTTCTGTTCTCAAGGCTTTATGCCGAGAAAAATGCCAAATAAAATCTACATCATGTTCTTCACAGGGTAACTTGAAATACCTGAAAAGAAAGATTCAGACATGATTCATCAGGTCAGCACGAAAAGTTCAGATGCAAGTCTGTTTTTATGTTTCCTGCGGCTGTGTAGTCATCTCTTGTCTTTACACTGTCTGCACACATTCAACATTTAACAGTGTATGCTGCCAAATAACTTAGATGATGTGAATTGGATGTTCTGAAAATTGCTTTAAGCATGGTGTACTAATTTGATTTAAAAAAAATGGGAATGTGATACATTTCAATTACCCAGCAATAGAACAATTGCAAATGCTGCTAAAACTCAACCTTTTTGTCTTATTGCCAAAGCCTTTATGGAATAGTTGGACATTTTAGGAAATACAGCTATTCCATTTTTGGCTTAGAGTTACATAGATGTGTACGACTCATGTGGTTTACATTAAATGTAAAGAGCTGGCGACCAGTTAGCTTAACTTACTACACTTTATCATATTGTCTTTAAGTGTATATGTATCAGATGCTCAGCATACTAGATACAACAAGCTGCTAAGTAAGCTGTATGTTTTGTTTTACTTAAAGACTGTGCTTTCTTGTCACTGCTTCCAGTTCTATGCCAGCTAGCACAAAGCGCTGTATCTCTATGACTCTAAATTGCATATTCCGGTCAAACAATTGTTTGGAGGACATCATGAATAGCAAGGACAATATTTAAAGAGGAAGGCACCAACACAGACGTTTTGTTCTAAATATGTTTTGTTTTTTATTAGAACCAGATGACCCTCCAATTATTATATTTTTGTTTTTTAAAGCCTGGACATGTCGTGAAGCATATGCAAATGTGTAGGTTGTGAAGTATGTTATAAAAGTGCATTATTCCCAAGAGTGGGCTGTCAACTTCATAAATAGTGGCCACACAATTGAATATTTCGCAGATGATTGATTCTCTGTCATTGAATTCCCTCTAGGATTTGCTCTGCAGTAAATATCTGCATAAGTAACGTTAGTATTAAGTGACTGCTTGGTCATCAGGCGCCATTGATGAGGGTGTGAAGCTGTTGCTTGACTTTACCTCCTTCAGAGTGAATTATGAAGCCCAGTGAAGGACCTGTCAATGTCACACTGGATTAAAAACCTTCTGTGTTTAAAATAAAACTTCATTCATAGTAAAAAAAAAACTGAATAAACTAGAGATTAGGAGTTACATTTACAGAAGTGATTGTTATGTTTTCCCATCCGACTATTATACCCTGCAGTTGCAAGACTTTGAAGCAGTGGAATAAGGCAGGACACATCTGGATTTTTTTCCATCTGTGAGGTGATGAATCAACAATGATTACAAGGATTAGCAGAACTTGAATACCTCTTAACAATTATTAACTTTTTAATAAAATGCTCAGTACACCATGGTGCGTTTGACCGGGCCCTCAATTCAGGGAAAACAATAGCCATCCTCCTTATGTCTCTTTTACATACGCTGGCTTTCAAGGGAGGGCAGTAAACATGTTTGGGGGGGCTGAATCAATATCTCATGAGATGGTGTTGCTCCCTTCTTTCAGTTTGGTACTTTACACCATCCCCCTCCTCATCTCCTGGGATGTCCCCCTCCCCATCCTGCCCTATGGACCCTGCCTGGAGTCAAGTGGGAATAATGCATTGATTAATGAATAGATTGTATCATGTCTGCACTAAGCACTGTTGTGCGTACTGTATCATGCATTGTACTGCATGTTGGTGAAACACATCTAACAGATTCTATGTCTTTTTCTCAAAGTGGATCATACAGAAAGCAGCTGTTGAATTGAATCATTCACTTACAAAGCTTTTAATAGAGATGAAAGTGTCTTCACACCTTTTGTCTACTGGATGCAGTATGAAGTCAGCCATGAAAAATAAGGAGGAAAGAAGGAAAGAAGACCACATAACAGGGAGAACAGAATTTCAAAATAAACCCATAACTAAACACACAAAACTAAAATCATGACACAGCTCTTCAGTAATTTAGGAAATGTAGAGCCCACTCAAACAAAGGTGTGTAAATCCAAAGTTCCATCATGTTATATTTCTTTATAGAAATCATGGTATGATATTTGCAGATTTTGAAGTCTGCCACGAGAAATATTCGAACTACCTCAATTCATAAGCGTGCAATCGATTTGAGACTGTATCATATGCCCATTTAACCCATTCAAAGCGCAAGTAAAATATGAGGAGCTCTTTTCCAAAACGCTATATATCCATTTTAATAGTTGTCAGGAAAATGAAATTTTTTACCTAGACCCACACATTTTGTTAATATTACATTTATATATATATATATATAGGATATATAGCGATTTGGCATGAAACGTTGATAGAGCAGTGAATAGGTTCAGTACACAGCAAAAATGGCACAACAAACTCAATTTTCAATTTGGCTTTTATAGCGTTTTGGAAAAGAGCTCCTCATATGATTTGCAATTCTATTACTGGGCGGTTCCAGACACATAGATGAAAAAAAACTTCTTAATAAAATAATGAAATGGGAACTAGACTTGCTGTTGCTCATCATAAGGGTCACATTTCATATGTGTCAAATGTTCAGTTCAGAATTTTAAACTAAGGGTGTATCTTAAAGGTGGTTGTATATCGATGATTTTAATTTGTATCAATAATATTTAATTGTTGACCATTGAATCAATATATCGACAGATCGTTGAACCCGTAATCAAGAATGTAGTCTTTTAAGGTCGTTCTGGTTATCGGAATATTGCTCAATTTAAATGCCACTGTTGTTTGTGGGGGATAATTTGTCCGGTTTGTTGGTGTTGACCTGTGAGCTTAGCAACATGCTCAGGGATGCAGTGGAGCATGTAGATAAGGACCTGTCTGCCCTTGTGTTTTGCCCCTGGTGTTTATATGGGTTTGTGTTTTGTGAGGACCTGAAGGGAAGGTCATACGTCTGTGTTGTTGAGTCACACATCAGGACCTGCATGTGTGTGGCTCTTCCCATTGTTATTTTTCTCTCTTGTGTCTGTATGTGTAGCACCAGAGGTGGGTGGGGGCTTGGCTGCGGATGTTGTGATTGAGACTAGGAGGGAGGGATGGCAGGATAAAGAGTGGTGGTGGTGACTCCAGCCCATCAGTCGGGTCTCTTTGTTGTTTCAGGTTTATATAGTAGTGTTGACTTGACATAACATAGTGGACAGAGAGAAGAAACTGGGGGCTGCATATAGAATGATTTACAGAACTCAAAAGGGTACATTATTACACTCAGTTTTTTTATTCTGCCCCTTATTCTTGTCCCTGATTCTAATATGTCATGATTCTCACATGAAATAAGAACAGTACGTAATGAATCAGTTCCCTGTGCAGAGATGCTTTGGGCCCGCCCGCCCTGCATAGATCATGTTTATCAGAAAGCTCCTTTTTGCTGCAGTGAAATACAGTAGTTGCTAAGAGGGAACAGGACTCCCCTGCCTGCGGGCTGCTGTATTGATTAGTCGTCTACTTTAGCTGTGTGTGCTGCAAACTCTCAGAGCATAGCAAAAAATCAGCCTGTCCTCTCAAGGAAAACTTTAGTTTTTGCAACCAGAACGTTTTCCTCGTGTGAATTTAACAGCTATGGTTGTGCCATCTGCTGCTGAAATGTATTGTGATTGTTCGCTTTTTTATAGTGCTTTACAGCCTCACTGATTTCAGTAAATCTGCTATTTGTGTCTAGACAGAGCCATTTAGTTTCAGCTGCAGTCTTCTCTCTTATCATCTCTGCATGCAGGGGAAAGAGATTCCTCCCATCTAGATGACCAGAGGCCATTATATATCCAGCGCTGATGTAGAGCATGATCCTCTGAAGTCCAAGCCCCCCCCACCATCACAATTACAGTGCACATACTCAATGGCATGCATGGACACGTGCACACCCAAAAAGGCAGTTATAATGGCTGTGCGACACAGAATCAGGGTCAGAGGATCTGTCTTTGTCACTTGGACGTTGTTAAGGGCCGTATATGATTAGACAGGCTTTAAATCATCCCATAGTTAAACTATTTAATTAACCCTATCCTCCATCACAAGAGAGCCCATGTCAAGTTAGGTCGTTAAACAAAGAGTAAAGAAAGAGTTTAGTGGAAGGAAGTATATATTGTTGTGGTCCTGCTTGTGCCATGCATGCTGAAAAGGAAGATAATAGGGCTGAGACTGAGACCCCGTTTACACGAGGACGATACAGGTTGTATCCGCATAGTTTCTCTTGCGTATAGCCCTTTCGTTTACACAAGGCCGTAACAAAACGATAGAAACGGACCCCGCAAACGATTACGGGTCCCAAGGTGGATAGTTCTGCAAACGGAACGCTCTGGGGGGGCAAACGGCTCCGTGTGTACGCCCTATATGATCATTAATAACAGGTTAATCTCGCCCCCCTCCGACGTAAGCGTGACGTATGCGGTTCTTGCTTCTACAATATTTTGGTGCTTGAAACGAACCGGATTCCGGAGCTTAGAGGCGGCTCCGCTGTGGTGTGAACAGGACAAAACAGTGCTTTTCAGGCTCTAGCTCCGAACCGGCCCTGGAACTGCGTTGGTGTGAAAGCCCCAAAAGAGAGACTGAAGAGGAGCTTTTTATTGGATTGCCATAACAATTATGTACACACATCCATGATCCCACACTTATGACACTGGCAAGTTTTCATTTACCACATGACATATACTGTATCTTCAACTACAAGATGAACTGGCACATTTTGTAGACATTTGCCATTCAGATGTTGACTTTAGTTCCAATGCCACAATGATGGATTGAAACTAACTTTTCATTTTCACTGATATATCGCAATAACTTAAATGATCCAATTACTTAACATTTTATTTTTACTTATAGTTACTTGTAGGACTGATGACATTTCCAATGGCCTGAGCTGTACTTTGTGTTTAGTGCAAATGTTAGCATACTAAGATAGTATGTCTTTATTCTAGATACATGACATATAAAAGCTTTTAGTGCTTTCCTCTGTAAAGACATTACACCAATACAGGTTGTGATGTGTGAAGAGAATATGAATAACTCATTATAAATCTATAAAACTATAAATATTAAACTGTACTTCACGTGTTCATTTGAGAACAGCTGTTACATACTTGGGTGAAGGTTACAGTTAATTTAAATGAAAGATACAACGTTACTCCACACTCATGGTTTAGTCCACCTTAAGAAATAAGACCGACCTCGGAAGCAGTTGTGTTTTTAAAAAACCTTTATTGACACGAGTACACTTTTTTATAAGAATATAGTCTAAAACCACAGAAATGACTCCGCAAAAGCTGCAGATAGAGCCATAAGAAATGAATGCAACTGATTTCATCCGCACGGTTTGGCTTTATGAAGCAGGCACGCAAATGGTAACGTCATGACGCAAACGATGACGCAATGACGCATTACCAGTGTTGCGTATGCCTTTCTATCCACCTTGGGACCCGTTATCGTTTCCGCAGTTGTTTACTGTCATATTCGGTCGTCTTCGTGTGGCAAAACGGTCTATATTCACTAAACAGTAACGCAAACGACCGTTATAGTCCTCGTGTGGCCGGGGCCTGAGTCACCCAGAGGCCCCATGTATCAATACTAAGAGGGTCAGTGTGTGCAGATCAGCCTTTCCATTGTAGTCTGTGTTTGTCTGGCTACGCGGAGTCCTCTTTATCAGCAGAGACCCACAACAGAGAGAGGAAACAATGTTATCAGTTGAATCCGTCTCCTGTCGTTCTCTCTCTTACAGTATGTGCCTCCAGCGCACACTGACACAGAATAGCAATCAGCCTGTGAGATTTGAAACACTATTTATTTTTTATTTCTAAGTGAAATCATCATTCTCAAAGCAAACCTGACCTCTTTGATCTTATGTTCCTTGTCGTGTGGAATACTTTAACCACTTAATCAAGCCAAAGGAGGAAGGGAGCTGTGTAGGGAAGAGGAGGCAGAGTGGGTTGATCTCCATACCCCCTACATTAGCGCTGTAATTCTTCTTCACCGAAGGCAAGTCCCTTAACACTTGACTGACTCAGTACTTAGTTGAGGCTCATAATGGAAATGGTCTGTTGTCATTTAGGAGGATTATGATGGAGAGAGGAAACCACTTAAAGGATTCTGGACAAGGATGGATAAAATAATTTCACTACAAATATTTGTCCTCTGAGTGATAAGTAGCAGAAAACAAGAAAAAGGAGTCACTGTTTATCAGGTAGAACCCTGACGTAGTAAAGGATATTACTCAGCATCTTACTTGTAGAGACATATTTACTCACTCACATAGTTATACACCTGCACTCACAAACAAACATGCATGCATCTTTGTTATTTGACTGCAGCACACTTGCTATGGATTTGCATAAAGGGCTTCAACAGTGAGAGCACATTGGTGTTGCATTGAAATAAAGATGTTTAGACATCAAATTTCTCACAGTTCAGCTGAACTTCAGAAACTGAATTTCCTTTTTAGCTCATGTATACACTATGTTCTTTCCACATGTTATTATTCCGTCAAACAATGAGTAAAAAAGAAAAGAAAATACTCAACTAAAAAAGAATTTGCTTCAATTTTTCATTATCAGTCAAAACATTCCAAATTAAATATATCTTCCAAATTATTCATCTTTAGTGAATATATGCTCGGTTTCATTGTCTTTGATTGTAGAAAAACATATTTGGGTTTTAAAATGCTTGTAAGACAACACAGGACATATAAATGTTAACCATTTTCTCAAGATTCTTTGACTTTATTGTTAAAAATTGAAAATACTCAATATTTAACATCCATCATAGCTTGAATTAAGAAAACGTTGGAGTTGTTATTAAGTCAACTTGATCTTAATCAATTGACCGAAAATTGTGAATCAGGTAATCATTGGAAGATCAAAAACGAAAGATTGTATGTGAAATGTTTTGAAATGTGAAGGATTGTTGTTATTTTGGTATGTTTCACATTCGGCTGTTTTGTTTGTTGCTTGATTAATAAATGAAGTATTTCTGTCTGTCTCTATGTATTTCCTTCTACCCTCTTTCCTTCTCTCTTTCCTTCTGTCTGTCTGTCTGTCTGTGTCAGACGATCGGGGCGCTCTGCATCAAAGCTTCATCTCTCCTTCTCACTCAGTTTTCTTTATATTTTCCATTTCAACCCGACGGCTGTTGTGCTCTGCAAACAAATGGCAGTTGTCAGGGATGAATATCAGTGAAGTGCAAGTATGTGTGTGCCTGTAGTTATTTTGTTGTTATTGTTTGCTAGAATAGCCTTAAGAGTAGACCATGGTTGACTTGCTCGAAAACTCCTGCAGGGCACATTACCAAGCAGAGAGGGAGCTACATTTGACAGAGTTTTAAGCTGGTCCAGTTTGTGCATTTTGTTGCTTTTCAAATAATTTCACACACATCAGAGATTCCTGTTTAAAGGCAACACCTAAAATCCTGTGCTCCTCTTTAAAACGAGATCCTTTTAAAAAATATTTTGGCTTGACATCGAGGCAGCCATTATTGGTCCACTTTCCCCCTGGGTTAGTGGGTGGTAATGACCGTAGATAATACGGATGGAGTAAGGATAAGAGGAGAATGTAAGAAAGGATTCAAGGAGAAAAGAATAATTAAAAGAAAAAGTAATTTGGGATCCAACAAATCGTACTCCCAGCTGCCTCTCTGTTTACCAATTCAATGTCTTTTCAGGCAAAGACTGAGCATACATAAGTGATAGGCTTTCTGGGAAATAATCCAGGCGTCTTTCTTATCAGGAGCAGACTTTAGCCAAATTGAATCACTTTAACAAGCCACATCTTTTAAACTAAACACTGCCTGTCCCCTGGCAGACCTTTCAGATTCAGGCAGTGTGCACTGTACACATTGTGTTGGTGAGAAAGCGACAGATGTGACGCTATTGTGGATTTGTCGTCACTGGTAGGGATTTTCTACTGTGCAGCACATTTAAGCGTTTTTCAGCTATTATCCTGCATTATAGATTTTTTTTTCCTCCAGTGTCAGCATAATAGCATATTGTCATCAGAGGGATAATAGGCTTTCCTGAGCTAAATGGCATTTCAGTTAGGAGGACCAGAAAGCAGGGCAATTCGCATTTACCCTCTTCATTCCCTATAAAGAACTCATATCAAGCCGGTTCGATATTTATGTAGACTGTAATTCATATAAGAAGAGCCAACGTTGGAAAGTTAATTAAAGGATTTAAATGCCACTGTAGAACATTCCTGGCTATTTAGCATTATGACAATAAACTGTTATTTTATTAATTGTATTCTTATATAATTTTTAGGACCAAAAATAATATTTTTGTATGCAAACACAGTTAACATTTAAACACACGTTGCTGCGTTTATTCAAATGTCTTTTGGTTAATGTGTGATTACTCCCATTCATGTGTTTCATTTGTTAAGTGTGTCCGTGTGACTGACCTCCATTACTGCTGGGCTGTGATTACCCAGCTTCCCCTTGCTCGTGAAAATGTGCTTGTGTGTTTTTATAGATGACAGATCTCTTGACTTGGCACTTTTCCCTGTGACTGAGACGCACATGGGGACATTTCTGTGTCCTTGTCAGAGGGTGAAATATGCCAGGGCAATGTTTCCCATAAACCTGATTCCGTGGCGCATCATGGATATGGGTTTGAATTACATTAGAGTTTCTCTAGGGTTCTATATTTAGTAAACTGAAGAAAAAAATGCTTTGTGTCTTAAAACTTTCTTTAACCTCACTCTGGTTTGGTGTCAGGGTAAGCCTAACTTCTGATGATTTTTTTTAAACGTGCACATTTTAAGGTTACATCTGCTTTTAAACTTGTTCTTTGGCTATAACTTTTTAGAGTTTGACAAAATGACCCTGTTGTTTGGGATGTTATCGGGGTTATTTCAGCTTGGACTTGAGACAATGTAACATAAAACCAGCAAACAGGAAGTGGGAAGTTTGAAAGAAGTTGGCTTTTATGCAAAGCAAACGGCAATATCCAGGTCTGAAAAGTGAAGCCAATGTGAGGTGCCTAACGGCCCGTCCACACTACAGCTTCAAAAAAAACTTGGAGCCGGGGCGTGTCTGAAGCTTGGGTTTTTTTTTTCGAGCCCCGCAACCAACAACCAATCACATGAATGTCCCGCCCCGTATAGCTTGCTAGCTATGTTAACACTACGTAAACTGGATATAAAATCCCCAAACAGGCGAAAGCCTACCAGTTTCACCCACTGTCTCTGCCACCTCCCCCCATGCCTGGTTCCTCCGGTTGTATCCCGGTAAGTTAATAGGGACTGGTCATACAAAACCGGGTGATTTGCTACGGCGATAATTAGTTTATCCTCCATCTGTTTTTGAAATATAGAAATGAACGGCGGGATATCTCTCCCAGCTTAGACGCGGTTTGATTGGCTAGGACTAGAGCTGTCAGATTTTCAGAAACGGGATTTGATTGGCTGGCGCTGGCTTCTCCGGCTTCTCCGGCGTCAGAAGTTGAACAATTTTCAACTTTTCAAAAGTTGAAAATTGTTCAACTTCTGACGCCGGCGGGAGATTCATGTGATTGGTTGTTGGTCGCGGTGCTCGCAAAAAATCCCCAAGCTTCAGACACGCCCAGCTCCAAGCTTTTTTTGAAGCTGTAGTGTGGACAGGCCGTTACATCTGCTTTCCTTCTAACGGCTAGCAGGGGGTGAATCCACTGGTTGAAAAAGGAAGTCCAATTGTATAGAAGTCTATGAGCAAATCAACTTTCTTTGCGCTTTATTTATTACCTCATTAAACATTTTGCTGATGACTATATTGGCTTTGTAAATGAGGGTCACAGTTAGGGTAAAATAGACGATAAAGCAGCTTTCAGAGAGGCAGTATGTGACTCACAATAGATAATTAAATTACGGATATAGCAGCCTCTGTTGCTTCTGAGCATTTCATTTTATATCTGTCTGGGATTCTCAAAACTTTACTAAATGCAGTACTAAAAGACTTGAGTAACCCTTTAAGACAGATATTGTAGCTGTAAATCAACTTCTTCCTGTTTGCTTGCAGGCTTGTTTACTGCAGTCAAACATGTCTTTTTCAAAAAGATTGAGTAAGAATAGACTGGCATGAATCTTGTGTGTTTGTGTTTTGTTCTCTCACCTCAGGCTGTTGTGTGTTTAGACCGGAGGTTGACACGTTGCATGCTGACTCTGACTGATGTCTCTTCCATTTGTTGCTCTGTGATTATTTATGAGATTCATTTGGAGCTGTTGTTTTGTTGCTTCCGGTCATTTTTCTTCTTAAATACATTATTTTACTTGGTCTCAAACACTATTGACAGTGCCGTGGCATGCTTTACGACAACATCAAGCAAGAAAATAAATAAAGTGAAAGACATGCTGCAGCAAAGAACAATCTGTCTAGTCTCAATCTCACACACACACACACACACACACACACACACACACACACACACACAC
>CALSBZ010000172.1:217609-240545 GCA_943591055.1 Gobionotothen gibberifrons | reverse complement strand
CACACACACACACACACACACACACACACACACACACACACACACACACCGGTCTCTTCATGATGCTGACAGCTGTGCGGCTTCTCAGCAGCAGTCCTGCATGTCTCTCTCCATGGTACTGTAATCCCTGATGTGGTTGGCTGGGCCGACCATCTGGACATCAGTGTGTGTCTCTTTTTGTGTGTACGCGTATTGGTGTGTGTTAGTGTTTTTCATACGAATTTTCGAATACCCTGATTTCTGCTCAACTTATCAAAATGTTGCCGTAGCAGACAGAGATTAGAGCTCTACGAGATGTCTTTAGGTTGACATTTAAATCAAACTTGTGACCCAAATTTAAGGCTGTCCTGTCTCAAATTGAGCAATGAAAATGGCCCATTTCTCCTCTTGTACTTTCAAAAAATATAATTGAATTGACACGTCCATTTATGAATTTTCCAACTTTCTAGACGATAATAATAATAATAAATAATTAAGGATGTTCTGTGTCACCACTTAATTATTGATATATTGGATAATCCTTTAATTAAAATCCACACTGATTAGCCCTTAACATGGGCACATAAATAGATCACTACAAATGTTGGTTATGTTTTGCCTGTGTAATCAAGTTAGAAAATATTTATTTAAATAAACTTGTTTTTACAGTGTATTCTGCTGGATACGTCCACTTATTCATGAACGTTAAGTTGTGATTAATTGCTGATATATAAATAGTTCACTCTCCTTGTCCCTCCTGGGTGTAAAAATAGACTCCTAGTGTATGTACACATACCCACAGGTCCTCCCCTGACTCCTAATTAGGATCAGCAACAGACAGGGAAGGATTTCAAGGTTGCACACGCTCCTCCTCTCCCACTGGTGCAGCGGTTGGTTTGCTCCCTCTCTGTGCTCCTCTTTCCATTGCCCCAGGGATGAATATCTATAGAGGGGGCACTCCATTGTTTGGACTTTATCCGCTGAGGCACAGAAGGCCGAGGAGCCTCAAGGTTGAATGCATTATCGGCTTTTCAGTAAGCAAAAAACAAGCAGGCTGCCAATCAGTGATTCCATAATGGAATCATCTCGAGGAAATGTTATTAAACTTTAATCGTCCGCGCTGTTCTTCACATGTTATCTGGGTTGAATAACTGTTTATCAATTAGGCACAGACACAGCGTGAATCTCATTATAATGATACAGCGTGCAGTTTTTTTAGTGACGTTCACGTAATTAGCCTGAAAAATGCAGAGCTGTCACAGTGCTATTTTTAGCCCGCCAGCAACTGTGGTGCAACAGTATCAGGAGGGTCAGAGAATAATGTGCACCTTTATGTGTACATTTGGAGCCTCAGACATCAGAGTCACTCATTGTGATTTCCTTTAAAAGGTGCAGTATGCAGATGGAGGGAGCGGGCTTTAAGGGAGCACGACTCAGCCTGTTGTGATGAAACCATCTGCCTCTCATTACACATCCAAGACCCACTGCTTCTCTGTGGATGAGTGCTGCTGAATCACTGCCTGCAAGTGGGACAGATCTTCTGTAGACGGTCTGTTACTTTGTGGTTTTGGTCTGTAGTTCAGACATAAATACTGATTGAAATATCTGTGTAAAGAGTGCTGAAAGTTGGAAGTGATTAGCCGGATTATTCTTTACTTTTTACAAACATTTTCAGAACTTGGTTATTCAATAAGGTGTTTTAAAAAATATATATTCATATTTTTTGTTATATTTGTACCTTTAAATGATAGCCAAAGACAGTCAGGACAATGGAAACAGATGGACCGCGGCCAGATTCAAAGGCCATGCTGCTGCAGTAAGAACTCAGCCTCCATACACCTGGGCCCCTTTATGTAATTTGTTATTGAAACAAACCTTTTGTACAGCTGATCATGGTAAAACTATTGTACAGTAGTAGTACATTTTGGAAATTCACAGCAGCAGCAGTCAGTTAGCTTGGCTTAGCATTAACAGGAACCTAGCCTGGCTCTGTCCAAAGGCATTACATAATGCCTCACTAATAGAGACTTTGTAACTTAATAGTAAAAATTACATTTAAAACAACAACTTGCGGACTGGTTTTACAGGTAGCTATGTTTCATACTATTGCTTGAACAGGAGCAGTAACTTCCTGAAGTCTCTGCAAGTTGCCCGTCAAGCTCACTTCAGAAAGACTTCAATATTATGTAATTCCACACATTCCTTTATTGTTTTTGTAATCAAACAAATGTATTAGTGAGAGGGGTGCCGCTAGGTGGATTTTGTTCCCTTTGGAAATATGGCCAATTGTTTCTCCTTGCTTCCAGATTTTTGCTAAGCTAAGCTAACCGCTGATCCAATATATTTAGCTACAAACAAGAGAGTGATATCAATCCTCCCATCTAATTATTTACAATAAAGCAACAATAAAATATTTCCAACTATTCTTTTAAGACAACTGTGCACTGAGAAGTTTTTATATTTTGCTTACACCATTCAAACACCCAGTCTGTTGTCTTTTGAATTGCCCACCAGTCAAGAGAGTTCATCTTTTCTCTCTCCTTAGGCACTTCCACACTGGAGTACTTTTCCCAGGAAGAGTTCCGATAGTTCCTGGGATTTTGCGTTCACACCAAAAAGATCTGGAACCGTTTCACCCCTTTTCAGTCCCTGATAGAGAGGTGGTACTTTCCTGGGGACGAAAAGGTTCCAATTTCTGATTGGCTGGGCGAATTGCAAACCACGGCCCGTAAAACTCCGGAAAGTTTTTGTGAAGCCGCCATTTTATTTGCTCGCATTAGCATTATTAGCATTAGCCCAGCGCACCAACGGAGAGAGACTAACTTATGGCTACACAAAATAAAACATGGGAGCGGTGGAGTGATGAGGAGGTGTCAGCTCTTCTGGCGATTTGCCCGGGACTTCGGGTGGCAGTATACACCGTGAAGTTGTTTGCGGCCTGCCAGTAAACCCAAAGCAGAAGAAGAAGAAGTGACGTCAGCGGCTTCATTTGCGTAATCCTCCCTCAGGGACTTATTCCGGTGTGAACGCGATCTGCTAGCAGTGGCGGAGCCAGGACATTTTCAGTGGGGTGGCCAGGATGGAACCAGTGCTCATTTTCGGGTGGCATTGAAATCACTATTATATGAACATAAAAATACATCTCACTAGAAAATAAGGGGTTATTTAAGGCACCTACAAGACACCTCTACATTATTTGGGATTAAGTGGTGGAATAGATCAAATAATATTCAGTATATCTAACTATTTTTTTCGTATTCCCGCAGGCAAAGTAACAACGAAGCTTACATTATACAAATGTAATGCAATATACAGACTGTTTAGCTTATGATGATCAGCAGCACTATGAGCTCATTCTCTCAGTGTATCATCAGGAATACAGAGACACACACACATCACCAGGGACACAATGACATGCTGACTGAAACCAGTGAGGTTTGAACCTGCCCTGATCCCAACACCAAGGCTCTATCCACTGCGCCACACGCCTCATTTATGCTTTAAATAACTTTAAATATAACACTTATGGGGGGACAGGGCTGCTGAGTCTAGAGATGGATCTGTTGGTCCTGGCACCAGGGGGAGGGACAACTGATTTAGTAAGAATAGCTGCTAAAAATCTACCAGCATTTGTTAAATGTCAGCTAAAAGAGTAGTGACATTAAAAACCTCTGCATTTTCTTTATAGATATTAACAGTACTTAATGTCAGCTTAGTAAAAAAAAACGTAACAATTATTATTTACAATGGACTACGCTTAGCTAACAAGGCAAGGCAAGGCAAGGCAAGTTTATTTATATAGCACTTTTCAACACAAGGCAATTCAAAGTGCTTTACAAAAAAAATGAAAGACATTAAGAAAATGGCATTTAAAATCAGTCATTAAAAAGCAAAGATAATAAAATAAACATTAAAAGAAAAAAAATACATGGATAAAAGTTACAGTGCAGTATAAGATATGAATAGTTCAATTAAAAGCAGCGACAAAAAGAAAAGTCTTCAGCCTGGATTTAAAAGTAGTAAGAGTTGCAGCGGACCTGCAGGTTTCTGGGAGTCTGTTCCAGATATTTGGAGCATAATAACTGAACGCTGCTTTACCATGTTTCGTTCTGACTCTGGGGACAGAAAGCTGACCAGTCCCTGAAGACCTGAGAGATCTGGATGGTTCATAATTTATCAGGAGATCAGAAATGTATTTTGGGCCTAAACCATTCAGTGCTTTATAAACCAGCAGCAGTATTTTGAAATCTATTCTTTGACCCACAGGAAGCCAGTGTAAAGACTTCAGAACAGGAGTGATGTGATCCACTTTCTTAGTGTTAGTGAGGACTCGAGCAGCAGCGTTCTGAATCAGCTGAAGCTTTCTAATAGATTTTTTAGTTAGACCTGTGAAAACACCATTACAGTAGTCCAGTCTACTGAAGATAAAAGCATGGACAAGTTTTTCCAAATCCTGCTGTGACATTAGTCTTTTAATCCTAGATATGTTCTTTAGGTGATAGTAGGCTGATTTAGTAACTGTTTTAATGTGACTGTTGAAACTCAGGTCAGAGTCCATGACTACACCTAGATTTCTGGCTTTATCTGTTGTTTTGAACATTACAGACTGAAGCTCAGCGCTAACTTTTATACGTTCTGCCTTGGCTCCAAAAACCATTACCTCAGTTTTATCTTTGTTTAATTGGAGAAAGTTCTGACACATCCAGTCATTGATTTGTTCAATGCACTTACTCAGTGTTTGAATTGGAGCATAGTCTCCTGGTGAAATGGTTACGTACATTTGTGTGTCATCTGCATAGCTATGGTAACTTATTTTGTTGTTCTTCATTATCTGAGCCAGTGGTAGCATGTAGACGTTAAAGAGAAGAGGCCCCAAGATGGAGCCTTGAGGAACCCCACATGTCATATTTGTCAACTCGGATGTGTATTTACCTATAGAAACAAAGTTGTTTCTGTCCTTTAAGTAGGATTCAAACCAATTTAGAACTGTTTCCGAAAGTCCCACCCAGTTTTCCAGTCGGTCTAGTAATATGTTGTGGTCAACAGTGTCAAACGCAGCACTGAGATCTAATAATACTAACACTGAAGTTCTGCCACTGTCTGTGTTTAAGTGAATGTCATTGAAGACCTTTACAAGAGCAGTCTCAGTGCTGTGGTTTGGACGAAATCCTGACTGGAACACATCCAAACAGTTATTTAAATGCAAGAAGTTACTCAACTGTTGAAAAACTACTTTTTCAATGATTTTACCTAGAAATGGCAGGTTTGATATGGGCCTGTAATTGTTCATTACTGAAGCATCTAGATTATTCTTTTTTAAGAGCGGTTTAATGACTGCAGTTTTCAGGGCCTGTGGAAAAACACCTGAGTGAAGAGATTTGTTTACTATATGAAGTAGATCTGAGGCCATGCAAGGAAAAACATCTTTGAAAAATCCTGTTGGAATAATATCAAGGTAGCAGGAGGAGGATTTCAGAAGTTTAATAATGTCCTCTAGGTTTTTATCATTAATCTGATGGAATTGTGTCATGATGTCTGAATTGATATTAGGTGGACATAGGGACAACACATTTGCTGTACCTGATACAGAGTTACTGACTGCTTGTCTGATTTTCAGAATTTTGTCAGTGAAGAAGGAGGCAAAATCATTGCACGCCCTGGTGGATAGAAATTCAGAGGCTACTGACACTGGGGGGTTAGTTAGTCTGTCGACGGTAGCGAACAAGGCACGTGCGTTGTTTTTGTTTTTGGTAATGATGTCAGAGAAGAAAGACTGTTGTGCGTTTTTCAATTCCAAATTATAAAAGCCAAGTCCCTCTTTATAGATTTCAAAATGAACCTGGAGATTAGTTTTTCGCCACCTGCGTTCAGCTTTTCGACATTCTCTTTTTTCTGTTTTCACGGTCATGGCCTTTCTCCATGGAGATATTTTCTTCCCAGTCACTTCCTTTACCTTAGTTGGAGCAATGGCATCTATAACATTTTTAATTTTTGAATTAAAATGATCTACTAGCTCATTTACTGAGATGTTAGCAGGGGCAAGTGTGGAAGAAAAATTCTGAGTAAACATTTCCCTAGTATTTTCAGTTAAATATCGCTTTGTGGTTACCTCTTTCTGAACATTTTCACCCTTTAGTCCCTCTCTCTTGTCTTTCTCTCCTTTCTTTTCTCTTTTGAAAGCCTGACTTTTTAGTCGTTGAGACATGGCACACACGTAAGTACTAGCATCCCTGCTCCTAACATGCTCTCACTCTGCTAGAAAGTGCCGGCGGTGCTGCTCCGCTTTGGAGGCAGGACCAAACCATTACATGTAAATAGAAGGGGGTGTACAGAAGCTTTGGATAATTAACTTTTGGAAGAAAATGAGTTAAATGAATTGTAAGTTTAGTGATTACATTATCGATATAACGTCCTATTAATGTTAATTCTTGATGAATGATGAAAGGTTACTTAAACATTTTTTTCTTAATGTTCTAAAATTGTTTGGGCCCCCTTGGTGAGGGTGTTTGGGGTGGCCAATAGGGTGGCCAGGATTCAGCTGGGAGTGGCCGTGGCCACCCCCCAGCTCCGCCACTGTCTGCTAGATAGTTCAGGAATTAAAGCGTTTAAAGAGAGGAACTATTCCTGGGAAAAGTACTTGGTGTGAAAGCGCCTCTTGACTTCATGATACTGGAACCCTTTGGGTCCAGATTATTTGTTGGTCCCCCTGCAGGGCCCAGCTGTTACTATGAGGCCTGCTCGGACACTGACTGCCTCCCATCTGACACCAGAATTAAATCTCATTCAGTCAAACTGCTTGGAATTGATCAGCTTTTTTGTTCATGAGGCCCACCCTCTTAATCGCTCACCACATCACACTGTGGCCCCCAGGAGAGTGAAAGAGAGGGCACGAGGGCAAGGGAACAAGAGAGTATGAAAGAGAGTGAGAAAAAAGAGGTGCAGTGAAAGAGGGAAGATGAGAGATGATTAAAATACAGTATTTTTCCACAAGTGTTTCCTAGTCGTTTAAAGAACGTCCTTGAGGACAGTTTTGGTCGTTGAGTGGCTTAATGTTCTGTGTATCAACAGCTGTTTTACGGCCCTGATTATTACCGCTGCCTATTCATATGCTAACTGTTACATTTGTTATTCACAAGGCAAACAAAAGGGTCTATTGAATTAGAATAATTAAGTGTCCTGAGGTAATCGGTGCCTTTTTGAATGAGTAGGGCTTAATTTACCTGATTTACAGTATATCAATTCACTGAGTTAAATTATCAGAAAAAAGGGTTTATCCGTTTTGTTTATTTGAGCTGTTTGACTACGACAGGATCTATTTTTAACTGTTGGCAGCAAACAACAGGTCAGATGTGACAGAGGCAGGTGGTCAATAAAGTTCATTAAGTGGTGTTTGAATCCATTTCTTGATAAATGGATTCATCGCATTCATTCACACGGATCTTCACACCAATTGATTTAGCAGCAACACAGAGGTGTGAACTGACAGCTTATCACCATATAAGCTCAACATCATCCTGCTCTTTGTGCCAGTGCTCTACTTCCTGATTTGCAAAAAATGTGTAGCTTGTAAGAAATTATCTGTATAACAATGAGACCTTAGCATACTTCATGCTGTTTACTTCGCCTGTTAGCTTAGTATAGAAGAGTGAAAATAAAAATGAAAAATTAGTAGTGCTTTGGAAAGAAAAGAGCTGCACACTGGAACTCAAAGCATTCTCTGAAATATAAATGCTTGTACCTTATAAATGATTCATCACAAAGAGAGAATTCTGTTGTAAGTATGTCAAGGTAGGATTGGAAAGACTTTGTAAATTATTAGTACTTTAGTCCAAAATATATGGCTCCCTTGTGATTAAGTACGCATTGTTGACTTGGGCTTTGTCCAGGAAGTGCATCCTAATAGCTATACATGCTGCATTGTTTTCAGTTTCACGTGGCGATAGTTAACCATAAAATATTTTCAGAGACAGGGGTATTGATCCTTTGTCTCTCTGAGGGGCCACTGCAGGCTACATATCCATATCTTCCTGCTGATCTGCCGAGAAATTAAAGGATGCCTCATAGTATTTATCGAACCACCACATGTCGATGGGGGGGCCGTTACAAGTCATGTTGTTCTGTCTACATTCGAGACACCCTGTCAGGATACAATTGATATGTTATTCAATTAACCTTGCCCAAAGTAACTGTTCATCTTCTGTTGTTGGTGCAGTCATTTTTGGGAAGGTTAACTTTGTATACGTTTGCAGGTTACAGTAGTAAAATAGTAAAATAGTACCCTGTTTTAATTGTATGTATATGTAATAAGTAATTTACCTTAAATCACTTCATCAAAGTAATTAGACATTAGAACAAATTAACATAATTAATTATATTTCCTACATATAAACTCTTTACTGAGTAGATATTACTGAAGAACAGTTGGATTTAACCTTTGTAAGACAACATTTTGAATAGTAACTGTAACTGTAACTTTTTACAATTTCATTATTTTAACCATTAATTCTGTGGGACATGTGTAACTAGTTACTCCTCAACACTCCATGCAGTCTACCAAGCTTTTGCGCATTCATTCCAGCACTCGTTTGTTACAGTGCGGCTGGCCTGTTTTGCTGTTGATGCGTGCTTTGATTTCCTCAATCAAGCCTTGGCTCCTCGATCATGACAAGTCAGCTATTGGTGCCGTTAAAACCTGTGTCAGGAAAATGGGAACAGTGTGTCTATTGATCACAGTGAAACATCATCTGACATAGATATAAGGCAGGTATCCTTGAGGGACAGACCCTGCAAGTGTGCTGTCAGTGCTGTTCATGGTCAAAATTGCAGCAGGAGTACGCCTAGTGGCCATAACTGAAAGATGTGCGAGCAGTGGGTGCAAATCCCTCATATGGATTAGTATGTTGATCTAATTATCTAATATAACAGGATTTAGATCAGTGTCAATTTTGACTCTACAAAGATGCTTGTTGGTTTATTTATTCTTCTTTTTTTGAATATAATATATCATTGCATTCCATTGCTGCCCTCTTCCTCTGACAATCCCTCTGTTTCTTCTTCCCCAGGCGTTCGGCCAGGCTTACACCAACCAGCGTAAGGTGGCAGAGGATGGGGAGACCAATGAGGAGACGTTGCTGCAGGAGTCAGCTTCGAAGGAGGCCTACTACATGGGCCGTCTCCTGGTGCTGCAGACCAACGTGACGCTCAGCCGCTCTGTGGCGTCCAACGCCCAGGCCGAGAACGAGAGGCTCAACGCACTCGTGCAGGAACTACGGGAGGTGAGCATGGCGCATTCTACAGATGGTTTTTCAGAGAATGCCAGACAAGAACAACAGTAATATGTATGTGAGAACAGCAGAGGTCGGAGAAGTACTCAGATCTTGTACTTGAGTAAAAGTAGAAGTACCAGACTTGTGTTACAAGTAAAAGTCCTGCATGCAAAATGTTATGATATGCTTTGATTATAATTATTGATGCATTAAAGTGTTATCATAGACTTTGTATACTGTGTAACTGCTGTGTAATTAGTGAATTTACTACAGGTTAAACTAAAGTATTATTTAAGTGTTGATTATATTTCACATTATTATCCAAATCTGCAAAGTAACTAAACGTATTTAATAAATGTAGTGGAGCAAAAGTACACAATTTACCTCTGAATTGTAGTGGAGTAGAAGTACAAAGTAGCATAACATGGAAATCCAAAGTGTCTCAAATTGTACTTAAGTACAGTACTTGAGTAAATGTACCTACCCAGCTAGAAATGTTTGGTTCTAAAAACATTCTGAGAATGTTACAGTCAATGTTCTACATTATGCCCTCCTATTCTTACAACGTTTTCAGCGGGAAGTTTTTGTTTGGTTCCCAGAACGCTCTTCTGAAAAGTAGGATAACGTTCTCTGAAAACATTCTTAAAATGTTTGGTGATAACCTTCTTCAAATGTTTTTGATAACATTGTTAGAACATTATGCCCTACTATGATTAAAACGTTGTCAGCGGGAGGTTTTATTTTGGTTTCCAGAATGTTCTTCTGAAAGGTAGGATAACGTTCTTTAAAAACAGTCTTAAAATGTTTGGTGATAACCTTCCTAAAATGTTTTTGATAACATTGTTAGAACATGATGCCCTACTATTCTTAAAACGTTTTCAGCAGAAGGTTTTATTTTGGTTCCCAGAATGTTGTTCTTAAAGGTAGGATAACGTTCTCTAAAAACATTCTTAAAATGTTTTTGATAACATTGTTAGAACATTATGCCCTACTGTTCTTAAAACATTTCCAGCTGCAAGTTAGATTTTTTATGTTGCCAGAATGTTATTATTTTAGAGAAGGATAACATGGTTTATGTTAAAATGTTCTGTTGTAACAATTTACTAAAATATGTTTACATTATTAGAACATAAAGACATACTATTCCTGTAATTTTTCAACTCAAAATTCCTGGGTAAGTGGACTGACCACTGTGGTCATTAGGATGATTATGATACATCTTAAGAAAGTTATCACCAAAAATGTTAAGAATGTTTTTAGAGAACGTTATCCTACCTTTCAGAAGTACATTCTAGGAACCAAAATAAAACTTCTCGATGAAACCATTCCTAGAACAATGAATGGTAACATTCTCAAAATGTTTTTAGAACCAACAATGTCTAGCTGGGAACTCAGACTTGCCTACTCAAACATGCAATATCATGAATTACGTGTTTTTTTCTAAAAAGGAAAATGTGGTGACATCAGATTTATTTTAAACATCCTTTTCAAACAAATGCAACAAGTTCTAATAAGGTTTTAAAGAAACGTTTTAATCTGATGTTCAAAGAACCTTTTTAGGATGTTTATTTTTTCAAATAATGTTCCTATAAGGTTTAAGGTTAACTAAGACATAACGTTTTAACTGCAACATTCTAAGGATGTGTTTTGGACGTTGTTGGGTAACACATTAAAGATGTTCTTTATAAAACGTTCCCTCAATGTTACATGATCACAAATAAAGAACATTCTCCAAGCAACATTCTGAAAATATGTTCAGGATGTTATTGAGGCCTGAGATGACAAAGTGTTTTATAAAATGTTCCTTTAATGTGATATGTTAACAAAGGTGGAACGTTTTGCCTGCAACATTCTAAGGATGGTTATGTAAAAGTTTGTTTTTTAAAGCGCACTACAAATAAATCTGACGTTGACCATGACCCTGTTAATATTTCGCATCACAGGAACATTTTATTAAAAAAAAATAACCTCCTGAAAACATTATCCAAATGTTGCTTTCCAAATGTTCTTCATTTGTTATCATGTAACATTGAGGGAATGTTTTATAAAGAACATCTGTAATGTGTTACCCCAACAACGTCCAAAACACATCCTTAGAATGTTGGAGGCAAAACGTTCCACCTTTGTTAACATATCACATTAAAGGAACATTTTATAAAACACTTTGTCATCTCAGGCCTCAATAACATCCTGAAAACATTTGCAGAATGTTGCTTGGAGAATGTTGTTCATTTGTTATCATGTAACATTAAAGGAACATTTTATAAAACACTTTCTGGCATCTCAGGCGTCAATAACATCCTCAAAACATCCTCTGAATGTTGCAGTTTAAACGTTATGTCTTAGTTAACCTTAAACCTCATAGGAACATTATTTGAACAAATAAACATCCTAAAAAGGTTCTTTGAACATCAGATGAAAATGTTTCTTTAAAACCTTATTAGAACCAATAGGTAGCGTTAGCCAAAATTGTGAGAACGTTCCCCGCTAGCTGGGTAGTTACTTCCCACCTCTGGAAAACAGCTTTATATTAGCTGACCGTAGGACTCATGCATTTGCTCATTTAATTACCTTCGTTTTCTCACACATTTATCTTTTTTCCATGTATATATTCCTTGATGTTTTTTGTTTAGATAGTAGTACAGTAAAATTGTAATAACCATTGCTAAAAGTTTAGTTTTTTTGTTGCAACTTTAAGATGTGTTGAGTTTAAGTTAAAGATCTCCTTTCTTTTAAAAGTTTGGTCAATTAATTCGTTTTTTACGTCCAAGAAGTAATAATAAATTGTCATTATTGGATTTATTTTTCCAAAGGTTTATTATATTTACTGTACACCAACTGACATTATATCTGTGTGTTTGACAAAAGCCAAAGGGTCACAGTTGCAGAACGAGGGTCAACATGCATGTGCGTACGTGCAGAGTGTTTATGCTTTCATAAATGTCTGCAGCCACTGTGTCGGGCGGCACAGGAGTTCGAGCGGGGGTCAGACGCTGTGGCCACGACCCCATTGTGGGGGGCAAATCCGGTGCTAAGCTGGGGAATAAGTGAAATGCCCTGAGCTCGGCACATGTGTAGGGACAGATAGAGCCAGGCTGCTACACACAGTACACACACTCATTCGCTAAAAACATCAGGGAGTGTTGTGAGGGTCACTTGTTGCACGTGTCATTTCTCGAACATGTGTGAAAGTTAGCAGAGTAATGTCACACACAAGATCTTACTAGTCAAGATATTCCACATTGTTTAGCATAATATTTCCATTTGGGAATCTGACTATGAGCATAGTCACCATAGTCTTGAGGAGTTGTTATTCCACACACACATCTGTCACCTGGTTGCATCACGCTCATGGCTCTTTGATGATGTGTTCATCAAACAGTTTCCAGCTCTCTTTGAAATCCTCATTTGCATTTGGGATTCCCATTAATGAGGGGGAGTGGTCTTTTTTATCGTGGGAACCATGTGTTGCAGCTGCACTGGGGGCTTCATTTGTCACAAGCCGTGTTAAATCAAAAGCTTCCATCAAGTGATCTCTCACAAATATTATTAACATAGACAGATTCATCAAGAAATGATACGGGAAAAGTGTATCTCTGCCAGAAAAAAGATTGCTTTTGCATCTTGACTTTTGTCAATGTAATACAAAAAAAATAATCTTAAATGTATTCCATCCTGTGGTAACACTACACTTATTCCCCACTACCACAACAACAGTGGTTGTAATGATGAATGAAAACCACATGGCTGGACCTCTGCCATGTTTGCCATTGTGTCGAATCCAAAAAATCTGTCCCAGTCACAGTGTGTAAACTCTAGATGAGGGATGAGCTGTTGTGTTGTGTTGTGCCACACTGTCCCTGACCCCGGCCGCTGTAGCCCCCCCCCACATCAGCTCCGCTCTTATAAAGCCTCACTGACTGATAATTGGCCTTTAATCCTGTTTTTTTGTTCTTTATACCTAGCCTAGTGTAATTCGCAGCAATGTCATGAATATGTAAGAGGAAGGGAAGCTTGTGTTTTATCAGTAACATAGCATCCAAAAATATACTGTGTTATCTATTAAGGTGTGTTATTTGGTTAGTGTTATGTTTCCTGGATTAGTATACAAATATTCTCAGTGCAGTCTTACTGTACTTATATGTGCTTTGCAGTTGAGCCTCCACTAGATTTAAAAATATAGGAGCCGCTGTCAGCCACTGTACAAATAAAAAAATGCAGTGTATGATAATGCTATGTCGTTTCAGTCCAGTTACCATCTCTAGAAGCACCACAGTCGCCCCCCGGAAAAAACACACTCGCATACAGAGCTTCTAGAGGTTCGAAGCACAGAACAGGCTGTATGTGTGTCAGGTCTCTGAGTTCCTTCCTCCTGTGAGTGCACCCACCCACCCACTGAAACTGCCTCTGGGTCAGCACTTCTGCCATATGCACAGAGAGCTGCAGGGGAGCTGCAGGCCGCTCTGCAGTGAGAGGGCCGAACACATGCGCACATATACTGTAAACTACGCTTAATTTGATGCTCCAGTTTAAAAGTACTTGCATTATACTGAACACATTTAGTCACTTCTAAGATGAAAATTAGTAACCCCATTCCTATTCTGCTTGTCATAAGGTGGCTGAGCAATAGCAATGCAAAACTGAAAAGTTCACAGTGCAGATCACAACCAGAAGAAAAGAAGAGCTGAATGTCACTCAATTGTCCCTCCAGGCTTCCTTAATACATTGAAGTTGGCAATGTAGATAACAATATTAAAATTGTACCTATTTAACTTAATTGTAATATATAGCTTATGGAATGTATCTGCAGGTCCTCCTGTACATACCGAGACCAAACTTTAATATGGATTTTTGGGGCAAGACAAAAGATGCAAATGAGTTGTGGTTAGACAAACAGACAGAAACAGGCATGCACACACACACTCCTGACACTTCATCCCTGCAGACCTTTGCCTGGAGATAATGAACCCTCTAATAGCAACACTGTCAACAAGTGACTTTAAAAGGGACCCAATTATGCTCATTTTCAGGTTAATTTTTGTATTTTCCCGCTTTTACTGTGACATGTCACCATGCTTTAATGTTCAAAAAGATCTTAATTGTTCTCATACTGCCTCTGCTGCAGCAGCTATTTTCACCCTCTGTCTGAAACCAGAGCCCAGTCTGCTCTGATTGGTTAGCTGGCCGGCTCTGTTGTGATTGGTCAACCACTTAAAGATGTCCCGCCCCCTGTCATATATAATGTGTTGGAGCGCTAGCCAATAGAAGCACAGGTGTTACATAGAGATGTCACTATGTCACGGAAGTTAACAGGTGTCCAAGGGGGGGAGTGTGTGGGAGAGAAACTCCCTCTGGAGGGAACTTGGGAATTTAGCCTTTACTTACCAAGCTTTTTGAGTCAAGATAAGTAAAACATTAGCTGTGGATAGACCAACGGACAGATACAGACATGCACAGACACATGCATGCACACTTATACCAACACTTGATCGCCCCCAGACTTTTGCCTGGAGATTATGAACCCTCTCATACAAAACGGTCAACAAGTCACTTAAAGTAACATGGGCATTGCTTTAAATTCAGTCAGTTCATCCATCTCCCTAATTTGGAATAAAATAGTTGTGTGTGATGGAGGATTTTGCTGAGGTCGCACTATAGTCCCAGTGCTGCCGCCTTCTATACTAAGATTTATGACTTTTCAGGCTGGTGCATTTCTCTCATCTGTATCTGGTCCAGCATACGCCACATTTTTTTAATCTGTGCACAGCAGGCGACCTGAAATGATTAACTTCTCAGGAGTCTGAGGGTGCTGACTCATCGAATTTAAGATAATAAAATAGTTTGATCAACTTTTTCATCCTCTCTCTTCTGTCAGGGGGTTGAATCCTGTATAGCGTAGATATGAGTGATGTTACCTCCTGTGCGCAAAGTCGTGATAGTTACATGTATCAGCATTATTACACTGTGCATCCTCAAATGATGGAAGAGTTTTGAATGTTGTCTGCCATGAATTTAGGCTATTCAATTATTTTCTTTCTTCTCTTTCTCTCCTCATTGTATTAATCTTCTCTATTCATCTTTTTCCTCCCGTTTCCTCTGCTCCAGAGTAACGAGATGCTGGAGCTACAGAGGAGCCGGATGAGGGAGGAGGTGAAGGAGTACAAGTTCAGAGAGACCAGGATGCTTCAGGACTACACCGAGCTGGAGGAGGAGAACATCACGCTGCAGAAACTGGTATCTACGCTCAAGCAGAGCCAGGTCGGTGTTAAGGCTTTCACTACATTCACTCTTTTAACTGAATTCTCTATTAAAGACACACACAGCTTTTCATTGCCTTTACATGCTGAGACACCAAGACCCATATTAGTTGAAATGCATGACTCACACAGCACACTTCATTTCCAAATATCAGGAACCCCGTTATGTTTTCAGTATCAATGTCTGGATGCAGTGGATCATAAAGTGCTCATCATCCTTTATTTCCCTTAAGGAGCTGCAGTATTCTCTAAAGTGTTCTACAGTGTCTGTATTGCCTTTAGACAATATTATATACCTGTGCTGAGCTAGATTGAGATCATATATCAACTTTATATCTCTCAAATGATGTTATACTTAGATTTTTCTGAGCTAACTGTAAATGTTTTTACTTTTTAACTGAAATAAAAATGAAAGTCTTTTCCTACTTTATTATCAAATCCAAATGACTTTATCATCTATAATTGACCACATTATCGTAGCATGTTTTTAGACTATTGCACAAAATCTGCATTTATAACAACTTGCAGAAGTGTTTTGTCAAAATCACATTGTGTACAAATATTTATATGTTAAGAATAATGTCAAAAGTGTGCTTAATGTTAACCTTTTTTTGTTTTACTCACACCTATTGTCTCCTCTAGAGTGACCTAGGACAGGGCCATCCAATCCTTAACAAAGATATACTTGTGTTTTAAAGCATAATTAACTAATTAAATGACATGTTTTCTACTCTTTCTTTTCCTGTTCCTGTCCGTCCTCTCTGCTGCTCCTCAGGTGGAGTATGAAGGACTGAAACATGGGATCAAAGTCCTCGAGGAGGAGACTGTCCTCCTCAACAGTCAGCTGGAAGACGCACTACGTCTGAAAGACATTTCTCAGGGTCAGTTGGAGGAGGCCTTAGATTCCCTAAAGAGTGAGCGTGAGCAGAAGAACAATCTGAGGAAGGAGCTGGCCCACCACCTCAGCCTGAGTGACAGTGTCTACGGAGCAGGGGCCCACCTGGCCCTCACCATCACTGGCGTTGAGGGTCTCAAGTTCCCTGAGGAGACCAACATCACCAACGGCAGTGCCATGCCTGCTGCTAATGGCAACAACGAGGACAGCAATCGTCGCAACGGTCATGTTCACGCAGGCACCGGATTGGCTAAAATGAACGGGGAGTACAGACCGGGCTGGAAAGGAGAAGGCCTGCACCCGGTGCCGGACCTGTTCAGTGAACTCAACCTGTCCGAGATACAGAAGCTCAAACAGCAGCTACTACAGGTGGGTCATAAGGAAATATAGCAGGCTTTTTATGCTAGCTGCTAGCCATTTTGTAATATTGAATGTTATTTTCAAGGTCAGTACTGACACCACTTGATCACATTGGTTATGTGTCCAGTTACTGTCTGGAAAAATAGATCTGCTTTATCGCTGTTACCAACACTAACCCCAAGACAATTTACTGTGGCACTCAAGCTCATATATGCAAATATATTGCATTTCAGTTTGAAGTGTCCTGCCTCCTTCTCTGTGGGTGTGTCTGTGTTTGTTTTGTGTTCATTGTTCAGTCTTTATTGCTTCACTGATGAAAGGATCCCTAGTCACTGTTTACCCATGATAATAGCGAGAAAATGGCAAAGTGCTGACAGTTTGGGAATGAGAAGAAAAGCATGGAAAATAACACAAAATACTACAGCATTTACTGATTGTTTGTCTTTCAATAATGAAATCAAAATGTTTTAATGAAACGGCTTTAAAACCACAAGTGATGATAAAGACAAGATGCTTATCATTGTATGTTAAACACAACAGCATTTGGTTTGGCAGCAAGGTACTCCGTTAGCAGGATATATCTTTGAAAAAGGGTAAACATATACCACATATAGAAGAAGAAGAAGAAGAAGAAGAAGAAGAAGAAGAAGAAGAAGAAGATGGAAAAATTCAGTTTCCACTCTGTCGTACACACACATGCGTTTTTATACAGGTACATACAGTGCACACTTTTTAAATCATGCACATACATATAAAAATACACACACAGTTAGCCTATATGCACACATGCACATGCAGTTGAGAGCTCAGAGCGGAGGCAGCCAGTCTAGCCGGCGCCAGTTGGGGGTTAGGTGCCTTGCTCAAGGGCACTTCGGCAGTGGCCCAGGAGGTGAACTGGCCCCTCTCCAGTACCAGTCCACACTCCGTATTTTTGGTCCGATCGGGACATGAACTGGCGACCCTTCGGTTCAAAGTCCAATACCCTACAGACTGAACCACTGCCGCCCTTATATATATATAAATATACTGTAGATAGTAGATACATTGCACATACAATTATAAGAAATTAAATACCATACATGAATGTAACATTGACATTGTTGAACTAGACTAGACTAGATATTGAAACATAATATTTAAATTATTTTTGCAGACCACTCATACTAGAGATATCGGAGTTTTTTTGCACATGCATTTGGGCCAATGTCCATGCCAATGTCCATTATATGTATTATATGTATATAGAGTGCTCTGCTAATGTCACTAGTGGGAGTGATGAATCTAATCATAGCGAAGCAAACAGATTCCAGCAGAAGAGGAAGAACATTCGCTTGTGCTGTAGGGAGTCCTGTCAGGGTGATTACCATTCTACAGGCGGGGGAGAAGATGCAGAGTCAGAAACTGACTTTACTCGGCTTTACTTTAGAGATAGCGGGACAGAAATAGTCCCAACTGGGAAATGACGTCCAAACGAGGAAGGGAAAATGTCAGAGAAGTTTTTTGTCCACTGGCACTGTACATTTCTAAATGTGTCACACTGTTACTATGCATTGTGATAGGATACATCCAAATAAACAGAGTATAAATATGGGGCTTATATAATAGAGTAGGAGATACAGTATGTTCCTCTGACAGTCACTTATGCACTGAGTCACCTTTGTGCAACACACCCTCCCCCCCGACATAGACATCAAAGGCAGATTAGATTCATGCTGAAATCATTTTTCCCCTAGCTGAGCTCCTCAGGGAAATATAAAATTAGATTAGTGGCTTTAGTGTGCCTTTCTCTCTAAACACAATTACTCACTAATCAATTCCTTTTTTTTTTAGGTTACATTGTGATTGGTTGTAGTTGGTTTGTCTGAACTTTTAAAGTATTCAATAAGAATACATAAATCAACAAAGTAAAGAAAGCAAATGGAGCTACTGTGTGATGCAAGACACATTTCAGACTTGATATGACAATACATTTTAACCCTATTTCATTGTACTGTATCGTAAAGCCTTTTACTTGTATCGCATGAACATAAATATAAAATATTTGCAAACATGTACCCTCATTGTCTGGATCATCCCCTGTCCTTCAGGTGGAGCGTGAGAAGTCGGCGCTGCTCATGAACCTGCAGGAGTCCCAGACCCAGCTGCAGCACACACAGGGCGCGCTGAGCGAGCAGAACGAACGCGTCCACCGCCTCATGGAACACGTCAGCAGCATGAAATGTCTGAACGGAGAAAAAGAGCTTGATGACGCTCAGGAGAGTGAGAAGCCTGATGGTGGCTCCTCACCACCAGCTAATGGCCACCGCGACCCCGATATCCACGGCTTTGAGATCCTGGAGTGTAAGTACAAGGTGGCGGTGACGGAGGTGATTGACCTAAAAGCGGAGCTCAAGGCCCTGAAGGAGAAGTACAACCAGGCTGTGGAGGGGCAGGGAGAGGGCCACAGTGAAGACAGGGCCCAGGCACTGACTGAACAGGTACTAACAGGATTTATGTTTTTATTGCTGCATATGGGAGGATATAAACTTCAATCAGTTCTTGTTTGCACCCTGTGATGTTTCAAATGTCCAACTGATTTCTTCCAAGGAGGTAACCCATTTGGAGCGTAGTTATCGGGAAAGCCGTGAGAGGGTTTCGAGCCTGGAGACAGAGCTACGAACAGCCACGAGCACAGCCTCCGAGAGCCAGGGCATGCTGAACACAGCGCAGGATGAGCTGGTTACCTTCAGTGAGGAACTGGCGCAGCTCTACCACCACGTCTGTCTGTGCAACAACGAGACGCCCAACCGTGTGATGCTGGACTACTACCGCCAGAGCCGCATCGGCAGTCTCAAAGGCTCTGACGACCACCGGGCTTTGCTCTCTCCTCGCCTGGCTCGACGCCTCGCTGCAGCATCCGCAGCCTGCTCTTCCTCTGAGCCTCCACGCAGCCCCCTGGACTCCCCATCCAAAGATGCCCATCACAATGAGAAAACAACCAACCAAGGGGAGTCTACATCCTGTCACAGCAGCCCCACTCGCAACCCCATGGGATCTCCATCCATCAGCATCTCTCCCTGCCCATCTCCAGTGCCCTCTGAAGCAGGTGGAGACCTGCGGAAGGAGCCTATGAATATCTACAACCTGAACCCCATCATCAGAGATCAGATCAAACACCTCCAGAGGGCTGTGGACCGCTCGCTGCAGCTGTCCAGGCAGAGGGCTGCAGCCAGGGAGCTGGCGCCTATGCTTGACAAGGACAAGGAGCTGTGCATGGAGGAGATACTCAAACTGAAGTCGCTGCTCAGTACCAAGAGAGAGCAGATAGCCACACTCAGGCTGGTGCTGAAGGCCAATAAGCAGGTAAAAGAGGATTTGTACAGTATGTCATACACAAGCTTAGTTGAGATGAACATTTGGTTGTATAATGTACATATTCAGTATAACCAACTGTAGATGGCGGTCAACATGCCCCAGTTTTGGAGAAACACACAGGAGTATGAGTATGGATCTAAACAATGCACTGCGATGGACATATGCTTTTCTCCTTTTAGATCAAATAAGTTGTGCTTCGCTCCCATCCAAAGCAGCACATTCATTAGCTACAGTGCTGGTACACCTGTCTTTTTCTCCTAATTGCCATCTACTGTATAAATGCTGACCATGGATATTACATATTTAATGTTACATCAAATCAGGCCTAGTTATGAAATATAATATTAAATCATTCACATTTCAGACAGCAGAGGGTGCACTGGCAAATTTGAAGAGCAAGTACGAGAACGAAAAGACGATGGTGACAGAGACCATGATGAAGCTCAGGAACGAGCTGAAGGCTCTGAAAGAAGACGCCGCCACCTTCTCGTCTCTTAGGGCAATGTTTGCGACAAGGTAAGAAAACACATATGAGACCACCAAGCTGGGAAATTGATCAGTCCTTAAATATAAACCAAGAATTTGAACTCTCCTGCTGAATCTTTGTTTCCCCTCTGTATCTTCATCCTCTCTCTTCATGTAGATGTGATGAATATGTTACCCAGCTGGATGATATGCAGAGGCAGCTGGCGGCAGCAGAGGATGAGAAAAAGACGCTGAACTCCCTCCTGCGCATGGCCATCCAGCAGAAACTGGCATTGACCCAACGGCTGGAGGATCTGGAGTTCGACCACGAGCAGACTTACCGTGGCCGTGGCGCTAAAGTACCCAGGATAAAAAGCAGCCCGCCCAAAGTAAGTCTCAGAGGCGCCTTCACAGCTCCCTCCAGTCCCACGAGAGTCCAAAGCCCATCCTTGATCACCACCCACACCCTGAACACCTCCCTGACCCTTACTAATCCGTCCATGTCTGCGTGGACTTCAGACACAACTCTTCAACCGAACCTCAGTTACTCTTATTTGTCTCCGAGCACCCCGCCCATCATGGTAGACCCTGAGCGGCTAACCTTAGAGTTCAGACGTCTCCTTTATTCAAGACAAGACTTAGGTCGTCTGTCACCATATCCCAGAACCCGTAGCCCTTCCCCAGTATCTCCTCACATCCGACGAAGGCGATGACTCATCACCCAGCACCATTATCCTATACTGTCTGTAGAAAGTTCCCAGAAGGTGGGATACAGAGAGGAGAGAAAACTGGTTTCACATATCTAACGTTTGAACACTCAGGAAGAAGGAGCACTGGCAGCTTACTCCATCCACAAAACACCACTGAACATCTTTTTTGTATTGAGAAGATTGGACTGTTTCGCATTTTCTAATAAACAACAGCACACATATTCATATCAGGCATATGAATAGCTGCTCCCATAATGATGATCACATTATGATTATCATTATGATACATTTCCTAGAGTTTTGGGAAGTATTTCCGACAAAAAACCAAACAAAAAAATGCCTGCAGCCTCTGCTTCAGCATACAGTGACTCACAGCGCCTCCTTGTGGCAAACTCAAAAAATATGAATTGTTGTTTTTTTCAAATGTAAGTTACTAAACCATTGCATAAAATAAGTATTTGTTGTTGAATGATATTTCCTCTTTGAATAATGCATGCCTTATTTTGTCACACCTAGAGATCTGTCAAAAAGCGTTTGACAGGAGTTACATGGTGAATATGTTGTCAAGAGTAGTATGGAAACCAGTCAGACCTCCTCTCTGTGCCTCAAACTTCTATTTGATTGTCCCCTGTTCACTTTCCCCTTACCCCACATGTATCATCCATAAGAAAACAAGAGGATAAACTAACTCAACTACTTCTTCCACCGACAGCCAATGTCTAAATAATCCTCTCTCACAGTGTTTCCTGTTTTCTCCACCAGATAGCAGTGTCTGAGAACTTATCCATTCTCTTTCCTGTGAAATGCCTTTTGATATCTCTCCCTGTCCTTTAAAGTATTGTAGCAAATAACATTTTAATATAACACAACATAATGTAAACAAACCATTTTTTAAATGTTAAGGCAGAACTGACAAGCATGACTGGTGTAGAGTTAAGTAATATTGAGCCATGAGCAGCAGGTGACCTGGATTTGATTGTGGCTGGATTGTTCAATATTATCCCCTCTGTGTCTTTCCATCTCTTTTTGTGCTGGACAAATCCATATAATATTGGATGTTCAAGTCTGTGTGTGTGTATTTGTAAATATATCCATGTCTGTGTCTCTTTGTGTTTCGCCAGAGACTGTCAGTGTTATCAGATGAGACTGGTTGAGTTACGATTTAAGTATTTATTTTTCTGCGTCTTCTGTTTGCTGATATTTCTTCTCTTGTTCTGCTTTCTCATAGGATTCTGTATATTGAAACACCGATTTCCACCGCAGAAATGGTGTTATCCAAAACAAAATGAGGTTGATCATTTTCTACATTATGTAGGTTAAATGATGTTATTGTAGCAAACCAGTAGCAGTCTCGTTGTTGCTGACAAGGTCTTCCCCTTTCCTGTCCTCCGTGTTTTCTCTGTCCTTAATGTCTAACCCTGAGTGTTACCACTCTGTATATTTGTCTAATTTATCAGTTTCTTGTAGATTGTCAGCAGCCTGCTGCCTCAGTACCGTCATTCTCCCCTCAACTAAGGCGAGGGAGAGCCTCCCTAGCGCGCAGGTAACACGCTGTAGAACCTGCTAGTGGTAAGCTCATTGGCATCTATCTATCTATCTATCCATCTATCTATCTATCTATCTATCTATCTATCTATCTATCTATCTATC
>CALSBZ010000172.1:203178-213935 GCA_943591055.1 Gobionotothen gibberifrons | reverse complement strand
GTAGATTGTTATTTATGCAACTACAGAGTGAGCACGCTCATTGGTGACCTAACTCTGTTGGTTTGTTTGCACAATATAGAAGTAGATGGAGAAAGACTAATCCAGTGAAAGAAAAAAAGAAAAAATAACAAAAGCTGTACCACAGTGCGTTTCACAGTTTCTCCTCCATTTAAATAATGTGTTTAATTGGTTTCACAAGTAAATGAAAGACCTGTCCTTGGATGTGTATGTGACTTTGTGTTTGTGTCTGTTTCTCAATCACAGCATTATACCGACCTACACAAACTTGCTGGTCATGCATTCACAAAGACAGCACATAAAAGGTTAAAAAGGCACCGAACAGATTAGAGATTAATCCTTGTGTTGTTTTCTGCACCACACTACGCAGAGTAGTACAGATCAAGAGATTGGTTCTTTTGAAGGACAAAGGGCTGTGATTTGAATCAGTACTGAGAAATAAAGCAATCTGTGGCAGACAGAGGATGAGGTATCAGGAGACATTAGCACAGATTGCTGGCTTATCTGACCATAAGAAGGACATCCATCAGTGATCATACTGAATGTATTGTACACCCTTCAACAAAACTGAAAGTAAAAAAAATGCATATTTGATCTGCTTTTGACGTAACTAATACTCAACATAAAAACAATACAAATATACTATTCGCCAGATAACTATGATGATGCTGCATATTTTTAAAGGAGCTTGTCTGTTTGACTGAATATCCAACAACATACAATTGTATGGGTGAAACGCTGAGTATATGTCTTATGGGATACAATTTCTGCCAAAATAATTAATAAACATTTTAGATTAATTAATTATTATTTTAAATACTAATGGATCATTACATCTAATGAATGAATGATCATTTGACAGAATAGGATTTGTTTTAATTATTATATTCTTATAAACATGACTTCGTGTTCCACTTAGATCACAAGGACTTCATTCACTTAATCAACATCTTGATAGCTGTCTGGTAAAATATATTCCAATCATTTAAACATATATTTTAAACACATATGTGTGTGTTTCTCCAACAGTACATTAGGGTGTGCCTGTGTGTAACTATAAGGAGGTCAGCACCGCACCACCATTATGTAATGAGGGGGGGAAAGGGCGGGGCTAAGGAAACACCACAAACAAGGTGACACTCTTCAGACAATAGTAGAACATGTGGATTTGACACCCACATGTGTACATGTGTTTGTTTGTTGTTACTTATTGACCCGCGCAGGCGCAGATGGGCTGCCGTCGCGCAGCTGGACATGCCACTTCCCGCAAGCGGTGGACCGCGTTTCTTAAACTTTTAACAGTTATTTCCGGTCACGTTGAATGCGTTTCAGTTGACTAATTCAATGGTGGATCGGAGAACATCTAATTGAAGAATGGACGGATTTCACAGGGTCGCTTTTCGCAGGAAACAACTGAGTCTGGACTCTGAGGATCTGCTAGAAACAGGTAGGTTTCTAAGCAATGCAACAACACAACTGTGCTCTCCCAAAACTTTCCAAGTTATCCTAACGTGCGTTATGGTGTTTTATTGTAAAACACACAATATATCATTCCTCAAATGCAGATTTTGTTGGTTCTTTTTATATCACATGTTGTGTCTTACCCGCTCTTAATTCGCCTACTTAAAATGAAAACTTCCTTGTGCACTCTCCTGTCCAGCTCAGTGTTAGAGCATGAAGGATTATTACTGGCTGTAAAGTAATTTAACTGGCACAGTTACATCATGTGTTTTTGTCAGTCTGGTTGGGAAAGCATGGAATAGCCCCACAGTAACACACACATTAGAGCCCATGTTTACACACCACCTCTGACTTGCTGGCTGCTCAGCAGGTATGAAGGATCAGGGGCAAGCCTCAGCCTGTTGTGTATCCATCTACATGCTGGAGGGCACATGTTTCTTCATTCTGAGAACACCACTCTGTAGAAAGACCTAGATGTTTGTCTACTCATGGTTGCAACGTTCAGGAACATGTAGATATCTCAGAGCAGGTGTGTATCAGTTTTAAAGTCCTTGGATTGATCTCCATGCTGGCTTCCAGATGTATCTATGCAGAGCTGCAGTCTGGTAGCTTTAACTTAAAGTTTGCCCAAGCTTTATTATGATTTATCAGTACATATTTCTCAGAATTGTTTTTATCCAAATACCTGTCAGTACTTTGTGCTGTCTGGGCATGACCTACTAAAGCAGGAGGGGCTAGTCTTATCTTGTACTCTGCTGTATACTTGTGCTAACATGCCGCTGAGGACACTTCAGTGCACTTGCAGTTTGATTTGAACTTTGCTCTGTAGTTGGTGTGGCACTGTTAATATCCGGCATGGTGCCTTCACCTCACAAGGAACAATTGTCTGTCAGCAGTCACGTAATGAGTTGTACTGTATGTCTGGAAGTGAGGTAAACAATAAAATGCCTAGAGATATTATCTGTCAGTAAATCAATGTCTGTTCGCAATACTGTGGCTAAGTTTGTGTAATTATCGTCACCTGCCTTCATTATTGCACTGTTACAAGTATTGTTAATATACTGGTATTATTGAGTTTGTCCTGCTCTTTACACATTGGTAAATAGATAATTAGAATGAAAAAGAAAGTATACATGTAAACATTAGCATATTGATTAGTGTTACATGACCAAAATGTCTTTAGTTATGGACATAGTTTGGCTTTTTGTGTGTTGGTAACTAAGAACTAAGAAGGATTATGGCCTGATGTCCATGAAAGTTGATGGTAGCTGGGGCATTGGCCAAAGAAGAGCACAATTCATTTTGTAGCGCATCCAAATCATAGGGTGGACTGGATACATGCACTTGTGTTTACTTGTTTTGTTGACATTGTAGAATAGGACATTTTAACTTGATGGAATTCTGCATTCTTTGGATACCCATTATTATGTGTGTTTACCATTTCATTGCTCGAAGCTCGCGAACCACTCTCTTTGGATACCATCATACACTTCCTCTTGTCATTGCTCCATAGTCTAAATTGTAGCCCCGTGGTTTCATTACTGAGCTATAGTAAATATATACATCCCGATGTTTTTGTATAAATGTAACTACCCTTGATATGAACCGGGTTGATTTCAAGCACTGAAGAAAACAGATAAGCAACCTGATTTCCCTTGCCATAGCTAGATAGTCATTTCTTCCATTTTACTTGATAAATACGACTTCTAATGATGCAGGGTATGATTTCAGAGAAGCAGTATTACTCTTATCATTATCTAGCATACTCTGTAGTTTTGACTATATCTCTGTGTATGTTTTAGAAGAATCAACCAAGCGGAATAAAGTTTAAATCTAGGCCGTCCAATTTGTGCCCAAGAAGACTATTTGTTCATTTATGTCTATTTTGGTCCATTCCTACTGGACAAATTGATAGTTAGCAGCAAGTCTTGTATCCTCTTTGAAATCAAACTGCAATACATTCCCATCTGCTCTTGTGTAACAGAGTTGGGTTGTGCAAAGGTGCAGTATAAATCTTAACACCACACTCTTTGGAAACCATCATAAAGAGGATTATTTGTTTTGTTCTTGTGTGTGAAATTGTTTTCACCCTAGTATCTTTTTTATAACTAACACATGAAGTAACATTTAATTTGTGTTTCAATCACAAATAGCTCTCAGCATGTATGTTTGAGCTGGTATTAGAGTGAGGACAGCTGTATCACTCTCCAACAATGATCCTGCTTGTGCTCTGTGTGCTATAGAGGCAGTGGGACTGTATGAATCAGAGGCTGTGTGGCCTGCTGGCCTACTGCTTCTGCTATTGTTCTGCTGCACTGGTGCCCATTCATCCTGAGCTGAACCCTCTCACTGTTTGCTGGCTTTAACTCACTTCATGTCATAATGGTTCCTCTATGCAGATCAGTTAATGATGACTGAAAGATGATTTATTTATTCATGTGTTTGCATTTCCGTACCATATATTATTCACTACTGATAAGTCATACTGTAGCCCCTGGTATGGAGAAATATTGCTTCATGTGCGATTGGTAATTGAGTCCTGAAAGTATAATTTGAACGTTTTTCCTTTCGACCTGCTTCTTCTCAGAATAGTACGGAGCCCCCTAGGGGACATGGAGAAGGAAAAAAAATGTATTTGAAAAAAAAAAATATATATATATGTTTTGCGAGATATCGCAAAACTTTTCATTTAGCTCAATGTACTTCCTGGTCAGTTCGGCTGCTACGGCAACACAGAAACCACAACAATGGAGTGGTTCATCGATTTTACTTTGAGCTTGGCCTTAAATATAAAGATATAACATCAGTGCTTGGCAATAGGCACGGGTTTCACACATAGACTGTATATATAAAGGGGTTCACAACTTCACATGTGAAGACACCTCAAGAGAACACTCAGAGCGAGGGGACATGCACGTCCCTCTGAGCTGAGTTATTGACAGATTCAAATTTCGCGGATCAATAACTCATGAACATAACATTGTAAAAATACAAACAACATGACTTTACAATCATAGCAAGGTAGACAACGAACAGTTCGATACGTGCCGTCATCCGAGCTAAACATCAATAATTGGTCACAATCTGCAGCTTGAGGAGGGAGAGGAGTGCTTAGGGACCGTCCACAAACTGCAACGGGGTTTTGCGAGATATCGCAAAACCTTTTCTTTTTTTTTCTTTTCAACATTTTTTTTTTTCTTCTCCATGTCCCCTAGGGGGCTCCGTAGAATAGATATCATCCTAAAAGAACATTATTTATTCATGAATGATCATATTTACACATTCAGACACACAACAACTTCTAGCAACAACAGGCAATTTAGAAAATTCTGTTCTTACTATTGATACTCACCTTTTATTGCAATTTTGTATAAAAGGCAATTCATAATAAAAGTTCATTTTATAAACATGTTTTGCTTCAACTACTACAAAAAGTATATGTATGATTTAATTCATGTAAATCAGCAAGTAACCCTAAATTCAATGTTTTCAATGTATTTTAAACATTATAACATTATTAAACCTGCTCTTGATGAAGAGTTATTTTTATTGAGAATGTTCTCTTTTAAATTACAGTTATAGCTTTATTTCAATATTGCATTTAGGTTTATGTGATTTTCCTTCTTTAACTAAGGAATTACTCATTTGTTTCATGGATTATTTGTTGTATACTGCTGTTAACTGTGTTTTCCATACACTTTCCTGTTCTCTTTATTCTTTTGAAATGGGACAAAGCTTTATTTATATCGGCCAAAGAAATCACTCTGATTGGCTGTTCAGCTCGCGAATCAGTGCATGAGAAGCAAAACGGAAGTGAGGGACCCAAACAAGTGAAGAGTGAAAATGGAACGTACACGCTATTTGTTGTTTGTTTATATCGCGCAGTCTGTTCTTCTTCTCTCGGTGTATCACGCAGTCTGTCTTCCGGTTGTTGCCTCTTTTGAATGACGAATACACACTACCGCCGCCTGCTGGTAAGGAGAGTTATTGCCACTCACGCATGCGCAGTTCGTACGTGCTACTTGGCTGTCGGCTGAAGTCTTTGCGGTGTGTTCCAGTGCGAAACATGGCCAAGATGCAGGAGACGTGAGGTGACACGTCCCGACGTGTTCTTTGGTGTCAGTTTGGTGTGTAAAGGCCCTGACACACACCTACCCGATTTTGGGAGTCAGAGGCCGTCAGAGGCATTCGTGGCGCCCTACTCAGGTTGGTGTGTCCCGCACCGTCGTTGCTTTACGGCACATTTTCCCACCTTCCAAAGAAAGTCGGCCTTTAGAGGCTTAAGGGAAACTGAACTTGATGACTTTACGACACAAAATTTGACTAAATGACATGTGCCAACTGTCCGATTATTGCAAATTGACACATTCTCAAAGCATTCTCTTGTAGTTTCCAAAGCAAAAGGTCAGAAAAAACCCCTGAAGTTAATATTACTCTTTGTTAATACATTACTTTTTACATAATGATATTATGGAATGTTAGAATATTTCCCCACAGTTAAGTAGTCTGTAAATGTCTCAGCCTGTACATGATTGTGTGTTTGGAGGCGTTTGGTTTGCTCAGCTGATAATAACAGTGTGTGTGGGCTGCTGTTCAGTGTGTGTGCAACCTCAGCGGTTGCACACACATCCACCCACCCACACACACACCAGTATTTAGGATTAAGTTTGAAGGACTCTAGTTTGCAAATATTCCAGTAGGTGGAGGTAAATGCTCAGAAAATGTTTTTGTATTCTTCGAACAAAGCAACCATCCCCTCCCTCCTGCCATAATACAGTGCTGTTGATCCCAAATCAATTCGAAAATATCCACATAGGGGCTTTCACACCGTAGTACTTTTCCCAGGAATAGTTCCGATAGTTCCTGGGATTTTGCGTTCACACCAAAAAGATATCGAACTAAAACTTTTTTTTGCTTACCTTTTCACCCCTTTTTAGTCCCTACTAGAGAGCAGGTACTTACCTGGGGAGAAAAAGGTTCCAACTCCGGGGACTTCCGGCTGGGGACTTCAGGTGGCAGTAATTCTGTCCTGCTTACCGCATCATTTATGAGAAAACATTTCATAACATTAACACAACATATTCGAGGTGGTTTTAAATAACATATCCGTATTTATTTATTTCTCCCAGTTATGTTTTTGTGTGCACTGAGGAGTCTCAAACAGGCGTTTGTTAAATCATTTTAAGATTGGCTTTAATCAATTTGTGAAAATGAATTCTTCATATATGATAAATGAGAGGTAACATTTTATTTATGGTATTATTTCCACATATTTCTCTCCATTCTTCCTTCTGCCAACGACGGTGTCGCAGTTTCTCGTCTCTCCCGTGTTTGTGCTTAGTGCGTACGCATGGGTTAGAGTTTGCGTGGAGGACCGCACGTTTTCCCGTCAAGTTAGTATTTTATAAATCGCAAACATTGCATAGAAACTGCCGTACGCCATTTTTTGAGCGTATATCGCTTTATACAGTAAATGAGGCCCCTGGGCTGATCGTAAATGTCAACACACAGGAAAGGGTTAATTCTTGGAGTGAAGACAGAATTATTCCCTCACAGTTTCTACATACTACTTTTCTGTATTCAATGCTTTTGTCTACTCTATTCTGTACCATGTTTTTATTAATTTCTTGAAAATATGCCTCATATTTGGGATGGCATTATTTCCTTTGAATTGTTAGCCTATACTAAAGAAATTAAGAAAGTGTTTCTTCTATTTTAGACCACGGTGTGTATGATGCAGAATGATTCACTTTGGGTTACTGGTATTGTTTAGCGCTATTTGTAGTGACTAATAAATGTTTTACTATTAAGACATGAGACAAAAAAATGCATTGGTCCCTTTTTATTTATAGAGACAAACAAGTTATTCCATCTTTCTGCCTTATGAATTGTGGAACTCCAGGTTATTGAGGGCTCGGAGGCAGAGGAAATGGATGTTGCCGGTGATGGACATCAAGCGCTCCAAAGCTGCAGCAGGAAACCTGATGTTGGACAAGTCTGGGTGATTGAACCGAGGGTCTCCCACCTGTTGCACACCCTCGACACGTGGAGGCAGCATTTTGGGATGCTTTCTTGACTCGGTGTCGTCACCCTGTGAAGGGAACCTCATGTTTTTGGCATTTATGGTTTCCATTCCAAACCTTGTTTTGGAAACGCGTTTTAAATCTGTGTCGTCATCCAAAGAAAGGTCCTGCATGCTTTTCATAAAGGCCTTATGAAGAGACGCCATGTCTGGAACAGTCTCAGCAGGTGGAGGGCATGGAAACTGTGGAACCTCATAAGCTTCAAGACTGAGAGGCTGGATCATCTGACCGGCCACTTCATTATCCACAGAAGGAAACCCAATGTTCTTTAGATATGGGTACGTCTTCTCATCAGTGTCTCCTTTGTCAAGCACAGGACGACTGGACTGGATTACAGGGCTTTCCTAAGAAAAGTCACATTTTTGTAAGTTCATTTGTTTAGTAATAAAGTATGTGAGCAAATCATAGTATGCAATTGTACATTACATTCTGTAAACGTGTGACAAAAATATTTGGAGTATATTTTGAAAGAACTATGCTTATTTGTTTGTTACATATGTTTGCTAACATTTGTCTAGCTGTAGACAGAATTTGTGCAATTCTTAACAGTTTTGTGCACGGATATCATTTGCAAGTAAACATAGTTTTAGCTATGTATCATTACATTAATTTCTTCAACATAAAGCCTTGTCTGAGTCTGTAAGTCTGAGAGATCTGCACACACACATTTTGTATCTATGCATGAGATATTACAAGCTTCAATACATTTACAACATTAACTCTTTTAACAGGTTAAAATTATATCTGTGTGCACAAAACGTTTTCACACATGCACTAAACATTTCTACAGCTGCACAAAGAAAAGGTTCACACACACAAGACGATAAACACATGCAGGCTTTGAAATTACACAAGCTTAAATGATGTTTCACCCTATTTGCTCACATAGTCATGCATATCATTTGTGTTTTGAAAGCAGGGAAAGGGAAGGGTATCTTACAGTCGTCCGACCCTTTATTGGATACGCTTTCCAGTGAACGGACATGGTGGACTCGGTTTAGCAGTCTGTAAAACAGCAAAGAAAGGATTGTTAGAAAAGTAACACTCTTTTAAGCCTCATATTCACATTTTTAACTCCTCAAACTACAATGTTAAAACTAAATGTACGTATGGGAAAACACCAAATCCTAAATATTTACAGATAAAATCTTCCAAGCCTTACTTAGTTGATTTAAACCTCTGTGATGCCAGTTGACTGATGAATTAGAAGCAGTTTTGTAAAATGCTGTTCCGTTGCGATGGAATGAGAACACTGCTGCTGATTCTATCAGGGGTTCAAAAAATGCAGTGCTGTGGATGCGCCTCTGCATTTGTAGCAGTTCTCTTTATTTGTGCTTTAAACCACATTCCCATCCGAAGATTGATTCAGGCCTGTTGTGAGAATTGATTCAGGGTGCTGAACTGATGTTTTTTGGCCATTCAAGAGAAATTGAGAAAACATTAAGTTAAGGTTGAGCAGCGCAGGATGGACCCAAGTGCAGACAGACAAATGTTTAAACCAAAAATAACCTTTTCAAGGCGACTGGATATGTGACAAGAACTCTCTTTCCCTCATAAATCGTAAAAAGAACCCACCCAACAGAAAACCAGAACATAAATACATACTTGACCAATCAAGAGACAAGACACAGCTGGGGAGGGGAGGGAAAACACAAAGACACCAGGTGAACAGAATCAGATCATCAAACAGGAGGGAAAACACAGACAGGAAACAAATACAGACTAGGCACATTTACCCAAGTACTGTATTTAATTACAATTTTGAGATACTTTACTTATTATAATTCAGAGGTGAATAGTGTACTTTTACTCCACTACATTTCGTTTTTTACTTTACATATTTGGATTAATGATGTGAAATATAATCAAGTCTTAAATCAGACTTTAGTTCCACCTGGAGTAAATTGACAAGCTACCCTGCAGTATACAAAGTCATTCAAACTAGCTGCACCTTTACCAGCTTTGAGAACACTTATTGCAACAATAATTATAATCAAAACATGTAATATATATTATTCTGAAATTGGCCAATCTGCATAATGAGTCATTTTACTCTTTGTACTTTAAGTATATTTTAATGCTAATGCTATTGTACTTTACTTGAGTAACATTTTGAATGCAGGACTTTTACTTCTCCCACCTCTTTATTGATTCACTGAGTCGCAGCACAGGTCTCCATTTGGCCTGGCTTAATGGAGACCTAATGACTAATGCTTTGTGAGAGAGGGTGTATAGTGACACCTTTCACTGTCAGTGTGTGTACACGCACTCATACTGCACTTAATTAGCTGTATTGCTTCAGCCCTAAACATGTAGTCCCTCCAGTTCTGTGGAAAGGTGCAGGTGTGACTTTTCATTTTATGGTTAACAGTTCCTTCAAAATTGATTAAACCTTAATTTAGCAGTGAAAAGGTGATATTGACTAAATAGAATATCACAATGGAGCTATACTAATCATCAGTAAATATTAGCTTATCTCACATATTATGCTATTTCTATGCTACAGCGTATATGTTGACACATCAATAACAAAAATGTAACTTAATTCACACAGCATACAGTAGCACACATTGAAATTGGCTGCAATATTAAAAAATAAAATATGGATATGACGCTTATAAGAACACACAAGATAATATCCATGCAGTATATAATTCAGAGCCTCTGAAATGTTACTATCCTTTAGTATAGATTTTGTTTTTGATGCTTTTTTACAGTTCTGATCACAGACTTTCTCTAAACCTCCCTACACTCGTATTTTAAGTGTTATTTGTTAGCCTAAAATACAAATATAACACAAACAAAGTTAGCATTTGTTAGCATAATAACTGATGAATATATGTGAATTCTTGAGGTTACTATATTGTGTGGTGGAAATCTCATATCATGTCAGCCCTGATGATATGTTGAAGCTAGTATTGTGAACCCAAGTGCAGACACAGAGACACGAGGCAGAGAGCTAATAAGAGGATGGTTTATTTAGCGTTTGGGTCGGTAGTGAGGCCTGCTGGGTCATGGGGCAGAAGGTGGGGTCCGGTGAGGGGTTGAGCCAGGAATACAAGGCCGAACAGGCAAGAGACCCATGGATGGATAGAGGCTGGAATCAGCTGGTTCCTGCAGGCACATTAGATGCAGAACAGCAGTCAGTCAAACACACATGGGAAAGAGATAAAAGTATGTCTCTGCCTGGACATG
>CALSBZ010000172.1:167068-182997 GCA_943591055.1 Gobionotothen gibberifrons | reverse complement strand
TCCAAACTGACACTGTGATAAATGCTAGTCTGGTGAGTTAAAGGAAACACTGACAAGTGACACGTGAACAGAATATGAAACTATGAATTCAATGACAATATGTGTGTAAATAAACTCCTAGAATGTTGTTACAAATGCACACTTCATTGTCTCTCAAAAAACAAGGACATTTTCTTGCATTCTGTTGTGATTGAACAGTTCACTTCAAGTTTTGTGTTAGAGTAATCAGATATCGTGTTCATTGTTGAAAGCCTAATTGTAGACGTTTTGCTAATATACAATATTTAAGTTGTATAGAAACCTATGTTTACGATACGATATACGATACGATATTACTTTATTTGTCAGATCAAGTCTGAAATTTGACTTGCGTCACAGCAGCTCCATGTCCAACATCAACAGACAAATATCCAGACAAAAATACATGAAACACATTTTGATCTATTTAGGCCACTGCAACCTTAACTGAGGCTCTTCCCTGTGGCCGCCTTACCAAAAGTGACACTGACAGTTATCGTGACCTCAGAAAATCCAGTGAAATACATTTCTATCCTCTGTTAACATTTCTCCCGTTAATCTTTGATCATAAATGCGTATGCAGAGAGGAGAGAGACTCCCCTTGCAGACAATCAAAATGAAATGTATTTAATGTCTGTAAAACATGTAAAGCAACATATAGTAAATTACAGCAATTCTATGAGTTTATAATCTAATTATTGACTCAATTACATTTGTAGTAACCTTCAGGAAGAATAGGAAAGATACAAAAACAGGTGAATCGCTGTTGTGTCATTATCATTATCACTGCCAGTGAGTGAAGAGTTGAATAGAGTCAGGTCATGTTTGATTTGTACAGCTCTTATATTGTGCTGTGTGTCACTTGCACATGTTGCTGCATGTCGACATTGATCATCCTGCAGCTTTGATATTTCATATGAAATCAAACAAAGGGTGTGTGTGTGTATGTCTTTTTATTTGTGTCTAAGTTTATGTGAGCCCATCATTGTTTTTACGCCCGTTGCTATTTTCTCTTTAATCTTTTATGTGCATATTAAACGGCTGTGTTGAAAGAGTGTGAGCTGTCCCTACAGACTATGCCCTACATATCACAGACAGACTAATTAGAGTTTTCTCCAAGGGGCGGTATATTCTCCCTTTTCTTCACTCTCCAAACAAACACATGTCTACCCCTGATCTCGATAAAAGCAGCTACCAGAAGAGCTTTTGAATCTCTTCTCCCATCACGCATGTCAAGCATGTAGTCTCAGCTATTGGAGACTTCCAAATGGTATATTGCTCTTATTCCTCCACTCTCATTTTCATCTCCTCTGCACTAAAACTGAGTCTGTGCTTGTCTTAAATAAAACATGGGGTGGCTTGAAACAGCTCGAAGCTCCCGCCTCAGATGCGGGGGGGGGGGTATTAAAATATCTGCTCGTATTTATTTTTATAGTGAAACGTGTGTTTTGTTGTTGCAGATAGGAAAGTCAAAGCTGACTGTTTCCAGACCAAAGACGCTGACGAGGGGCCCTGCGTGGCGGTGAAAATCGAACACTCCAGAGGTAGGAAACATTGCTTTATGCCCGAACACCTCCCTTCTTTAATCTCTTTCTTTTAAATGAAGTGTGTATTATTTTGTTGCTGCAAACACCTCTGGGTGTTTAGGTATATCTATTTCTATCTTAACCGTGTTACAGTGGTTTCCTGTCTGCATTTGTGTTGCAGTCCTTCACTCAACTTGATCATTATCTTGTGATGTGTGTGAGGTAGCGCAGCCACAAGCCGATTTAAGGGCTGCACGTGTTTGCATTTCAAGTTAAATAGCATGGTTAGAGTTTCAAAGCCTTTTAGTGCTTTCTTAACTTGACCAAATCAGATGATGTAATGAAAACAGGCTGCAGTGAAGATGAGGTGCAGGAGGATGCTGTGAAGGGCAGCATGAAGTCGCCTCCCTGCTGCAGGGCGCTGAAGGAAGCTGCTGGCCTCTGCTCTATTTTTATATAGATGTGTGTGTGTGTGTGTGTGTGTGTGTGTGTGTGTGTGTGTGTGTGTGTGTGTGTGTGTGTGTGTGTGTGTGTGTGTGTGGCTCACAAGTGATGAATGGATGCATTCCTCCAGCCCCAGTCTCTTCCTGCTTTCCACTTTTTCTCATTTTCTCTTCACTGTGTCTCATTCGCTCCTCAAACCCATCTTTCCTTTCAATGCTCGTCCATCCGTCAGTCTGTGCTCGTATATTTTCATCATCATCTCACTTTCCGTCCTTGTTGTCTGTTAAACCCTTTTTTTCTCACCTTCTGCCTTTAGTTCATCCCTGTGAAATAACTCCACTGTGTCCAGTTCTCTCTTCTCTCTATTCCCATGTCTCCACTTCTCCTATTACTTCCCTCTTTTCACTTTTCATCACAAAGGCAGTCCCCCGGGGCCCCCTGGTTCAAAGCAGACAGGGGTTCTAATCTCACACTGGCCCTTGGATTAGATGGGGCCGTGTTAATCTAAAGAAAGTCTGGGTAGTTTAACTGAAACGGCTAATCCCCACGCCTGGTGGTAATGGTTGTGTGTCACCCTGTCTGTCACTCACACACACACTTTTTGTACCAGCATGGTAGACGCAATGAATGCTGGGCAGAGCCAGACACATGCTGTTATCTCATTGAGTGAAGTAGGGCCCTTTATAAACGGTGTTTTGTGTGTGGTTATGTAAGGTGGGAAGCAGCAGTTTGAGTCACTTTGTCATTTGCATTAGTCTTTAAATGGCAGTCACCTCATTTCTTAAAATGAATAAGAAAACAGGTTTCCTTAATTGAGAGATCTAGTTTAATACTGCTGGAGAAACCTGGCTGCCATGCATGAATGTATTTATGTTGAGGTAGAGAGATCTGTTTGAATCTATGAAAAATACATGAATATACTCAAATGTACAAGGCTAATAAATAAATGTTCCAGCTACACAATTCGTTAATGGTGAAATGTAACCATATTCGACTCAATAACCTATCCTTTAATTGAGGAATGCTTCACCAAACAATTATAATTTGTTTAGCAAATACTCATACCATGTGTTTTCTTTACTTCTATCTTAAATTTAGGAAAACAACATTTTTTTTCTGGCTTGCCTAAACAGTGAGCAAAAATAGAAAAAAGTATTGACGAATTGAAGGAAATGGGATTGCTTTCAACAACAATATAAAAGCATAATTATGTTAATAAACGTCCTCACAAATCCTTTAGCACAATCCAAGTATTATTTATCTTGCAAAAACACTTCCCAAACACATGTATTTTCACTAAAACCCTGCCATCTAAAACATTGTTAATGGGGTAGAAAAATAAAGATATTTACAAAAACTCCACGTAAAACAGGCTTGGAAATTGATGTACAAATGAGCCTTTTGTGGGTGATGTATTCTTTTAAAGGAAAACATCACCCACAAAAGGGTTCAAGGGTTCTTTTGACACAAAAAAAAACTAACTGCGCACCCCCGGATAGCAGGGGGCAGTGGCCGCACTGCCCACTCCTCCGGCCACCCGCACGCCACCGCTGTGCCCTAAAAGATGTACAGGTATGCCTCCGGATCGTCCTCTGCTATCAACTTCTGGAGGGCAATCAGCAGCGGTCGGGCCGGGTTGGTCCCGGGACCGGCCTCCCAGGTGGCTGGACGCTGCAGCAGTTCCCGCAGGACAGCCCGGTCCTCGCGCTGGCTCGAGGCGATCTCAAGCAGAGCCTCGCTCTGCTATCGCTGCAACCCTGTGTGAGCGGACCCTGCTGAAAAAAACAGCTAAACCAGCCAAACCAGCCATCCTGGATTGCTAAAGTGTCCAAAACCCCTCTAAACCAGCCAACCATTCCAGCCATTAGCTGGTCTATGCTGGTTTTTTCAGCAGGGTCCGCTCAAACAGGGTTAAAAAATGGACGGAAGGAGCAGGTTTGGGTGTAACACAGGGGTTTATTGTTCAAACTAACACAAAACACGTTTCCCGGGTCCTTTTGCGTCCTTCCAGGATCCAGCCTACTGCAAGACAGACCAGAACCAGGTTACCAGGTGATCTGATCAGCTGTCAGGCCTCCAGCCGAGCCACTCCCTGCCCTAACCACACCCCGCTGCCACAGTGGGTTATACTGAAACACATTTCCTGGATATGCTGTTTAATAGACAGTGAAAGGAGATGCAGGTCTTTGCGGAACCTGTTTAAATTCAGAGGTCAGATGCCACTGGCTGCATCTCTGAGTCTGATGACAGTGTCCTATCTGCATGAGACGCCAGCAGTGAGACCCTGCCAACAATAAGGCTGCAGGACGTTGGCTGCGTCAAGTATTTATTGGCACCAACTGATGTTTGCACCACTGAGACGTGAGCATGACAGTGCAGGTTTGGTCACAATTGCACCATCATTCAGGATGTTGAGAGCCGTTATCGCATCATATGCAGTTCCTAGTATTAGGAAGGGAATGCAGTGAATGAACTGTGTACTAGTCAAACTGGTTTACTGGGATGCCTGTCATTTTTTAATTGTGCTCTGTTGACACATAATACTGTCAGAGAGCATGCAGTTGTGTGCACTGTGTGTGAATATATACATACCTCTACACATAGCTTTCACATAGCCACAGAAATAAGATGAAGGGTGTTATTGTTAGGCTTCCTGTGTTAATGTATTCTTTGAATCATGTGATGTTTGAAGTTGATATACAACACTGTGCATCAGTAGTTAGTCAAAACAGCACATCTGAGCTTGACCGTCAAAGACACCACGGAGCAGCTCTTCTCACACCACAGATACAGGACACGGACGATATCATGTCGCAGTTTCCTGTACACACTTCTGCAAAAGGTACTTCTCGTTCAGTAACACGTAGAGTAAATCTCTCATTTGAATTCACATGTTTTTAGTAGATTTGACCAGATTCAACCAGAGTTTGCATTACTTTTCACTTGTTTTTGTTGAATCGCTCAGTTTTTCAGCGGTTTTGTGGCTTTTTTTCTTAAACATTTGCTCAGGAGATGTGCCTGAGGAGTGGAAGTTTATGGCGTGGCTGTTTAAAATAATAGATCAGAGGCTTTGGGCTTCATTTAGATGTTAGCAGGCAGATGAGAGAAGTGGTGCGTAGCACTGCAGGCTGCTTTACTGTGGCGTTGTTAATCATTGATCAGAATAATCAGGCAGGAGGAGAAGTGTAGCGGCTGTTACACAAGTGGCCTGCGCTCGTTCTAGTCCTGTTTCACACAGAGAGGCTTTATCTGTTTGCTCCTTTTCGGATCAAAGAACGAGGAAGTTGGAAAATATTTTAGTCATTTCGTGCCTGCAAGAGCTGTGAAAGCTAAAGTAAATTAGCCATACATCCTGTTTTTAGATCTGTAGCTTTTAAATGTGTAGATCCAGAGTTGTGAGCCTCTGGGTATGAGTGTGGTTATGTACTTTTTTTTTAAAAAGCCACTTAAATAGGGGGTGTGTGAGAGTGAGTGAAGGAGGAGTCTTGGGGAGGCTGCTCTGTGAGTCCTGCGCTGAGCTGAGTGACAGAGCGGGGCAGCCTGGGAAGATTACACTGAACATAAACTTAGAGCTTTTCTGGGATTCACACACTCTCACACACACAGCGTGGTCACTGAGGATGCTACGATCTGTCTCCTACTGTAGGGTGAGTTAATTCACTGGCTTAATCAAACAATTATTTCTACTTATTTATTTACCATTGTCTTTCCATGAGTGTGGGCTTCTCTCTTTTCTTGTTATGTTTAAAATAAGGTAAAACCACACTAGTAGTGGCTGAAATGAGCTTCCATGCTCTCATGTTGACCTGCTCTTTTGTATCTGCCTATGTATGACAATGTCGCAATGTGTACACTGTAACTGGCAGAGCCTTTCATTTGACAAACAGCCTTCATATGTCAACAAGCTCTGACTTTCCTACCCATTTGTACTTTACCCAATATGTAACAGTGGCTGATCTAGATAATATATTGTGGCTATGGCTGTGCACTTTAGCCATCTTCTTCTCTGGTGTTTTTGACATCGCTGCAGCTCTGTAGCCACACAGACAATCTGTAATACGCCAAGCCATTTATAAAAGAAGAAGCAGAATTAGTCAAAACGTCCTCTCAGACATTCCTTTTGATATGTCCCGCCTGTGGTGCACTGTGTGAGACAAAGCCCTAGTTTCAGGCTGTGTCACACTCTCTGCTGGCAGAGTGGAGGGTGGAGACGCACTGTAGCACAGACAGGTGTGCCTTTTCTGTTTTTACCTGAAACTCTCACTCAGCATATTTTGCCGTGGGGGTTTGGGAGGAGGGACGTACAACAAACAGATCAGGCAGGCCGTCAGGTGATAACACTTCGGGGAGGTGGTGATGTCATGAGGTAGGAATGTCTTGAATGTTTACAGTATTTAACATTGTTTGACTAAAAGGCTGAGAGCAGATTACATTAGTAATACACCTGCTCAAAGTGAGGTGTGTTTCCAGTTTGCTCTTAGAGAACAGTTCCCGCTGCAGGCATTGGACTTAACGTGCTATATTTAAGTGTGTTGTTCAAAAGCTCATAGAGTCTGTTTTTTAGTCTTCAATGACATCCACTTAAACACAGACAGTGGCAGAACTTCAGTGTTAGTATTATTAGATCTCAGTGCTGCGTTTGACACTGTTGACCACAACATATTATTAGACAGACTAGAAAACTGGGTGGGACTTTCGGCAACAGTTCTAAATTGGTTTGAATCCTACTTAAAGGACAGAAACAACTTTGTTTCTATAGGTAAATACACATCTGAGTTGACAAATATGACATGTGGGGTTCCTCAAGGCTCCATCTTGGGGCCTCTTCTCTTTAACATCTACATGCTACCACTGGCTCAGATAATGAAAAACAACAAAATAAGTTACCATAGCTATGCAGATGACACACAAATCTACGTAACAATTTCACCAGGAGACTATGCTCCAATTCAAACACTGAGTAAGTGCATTGAACAAATCAATGACTGGATGTGTCAGAACTTTCTCCAATTAAACAAAGATAAAACTGAGGTAATGTTTTTTGGAGCCAAGGCAGAACGTATAAAAGTTAGCGCTGAGCTTCAGTCTGCAATGTTCAAAACAACAGATAAAGCCAGAAATCTAGGTGTAGCCATGGACTCAACCATGTCACAGTCACATTAAAACAATTACTAAATCAGCCTACTATCACCTAAAGAATATATCTAGGATTAAAAGACATATGTCACAGCAGGATTTGGAAAAACTTGTCCATGCTTTTATCTTCAGTAGACTCGACTACTGTAATGGTGTCTTCACAGGTCTCACTAAAAAATCCATTAGAAAGCTGCAGCTATTTCAGAACGCTGCTGCTCGAGTCCTCACTAACACTAAGAAAGTGGATCACATCACTCCTGCTCTGAAGTCCTTACACTGGCTTCCTGTGTGTCAAAGAATAGATTTCAAAAATACTGCTGCTGGTTTATAAAGCTTTGAATGGTTTAGGCCCAAAATACATTTCTGACCTCCTGCTAAATTATGAACCATCCAGATCTCTCAGGTCTTCAGGGACTGGTCAGCTTTCTGTCCCCAGAGTCAGAACTAAACATGGAGAAGCAGCGTTCACATCTTAAACGGCACTGTAACTTTTATCCATGTATTTTTTCTTTTAATGTTTATTTTATTATCTTTTCTTTTTAATGACTGATTTTAAATGCCATTTTCTTAATGTCTTTCATTTTTTGTAAAGCACTTTGAATTGCCTTGTGTTGAAAGGTGCTATATAAATAAACTTGCTTTGCCTTGCCTTGCCTTGCCTTAATGTACTATATGTTTCCATCAATATCCATAAATAATTACAAGTCCCTAATCTGTGCATAAATGCAGTGTGTAAATATTCGCCGTAGTTAGGGGGGGCAGAGAGGGATCCAGACTTAATATTACAGGGTAACTGACCCAACCTTAAAACCACCCTTTAGAGATTAAAAAAGGGTTGGTCCACCACTTGTTTCAGATTGAAATATTTCAACCACTATAAGATAAAGTGCCATACAATTTCGTACAAGTCATGATTGTACACTGCCCGTCCAAAAACAAAGTCACCACCTGGATTTAACTAAGCAGTTCGGTAAGAGCCTTCCATTGGATAATTACTGCAGTGATTGTTACGTATATAATCGTAAAAAATGGCAATCCATCCAATGTTTGTTTTGCTCGGGACCAAAGTGTCGGACAAACAAACCAAAAGACCTTGCCCTCCCTGGAGTCAATCTATTTTAGGCTTTGGTTGAGATTATTAACTATTTTCAGACTCTGTTTATTTATTTTTTGCGAAAAATAAATTTGTGTCAGAGTGATACATTCCTTCAATCTCCTTTGCTGGCTTCCAGAAAACTCATTCCTGTGCTGCTGTGATGTGGCAGAGCTGGAGGGCTGAGGGGGGGGGGGGGGGGTTGATGTCTTTAAAGCAGTAGTGCCACACACACACACACACGCTGAGCTCAGGTAAACCTCAGAACTAGATTCTCTTTGAAAAGGGAGATGAATCTGGTCTGATGTTTTTGGAGAGCTCTGTCTCCTGGATAGACTCACACACTAAGGGGAGATGCTGTTCATATTTTAGGTTAGAAAAGAGGATATTTTGAAATCTAAAACCGCTGGTGCTTTGAAAAGCAGCATGTTTGCAAGAGGTTGTTTCATCTACACTGCTGCAGACACCTGACCTTTACAAGAGCATTTCTTATATCTCGTACTCGCTGTGCTGCAGTTTCAGATTTATTGAGATGGAAGCAGATGTCTTCAGGCTCGGTCCACTCAGCAGTGAAGTCAATCTGTTGCATCTTCAAGAGGTAATGGGCTAGTTTTCATGGCAACAAGTCTGACCATCCCCCAACTAAGACGGAGGCAAAGGTCGACTCCGAGATAGACTTCTCAGAGTTGCACTTCCTTGATTGAAGCATCGCTCGGAAGTTGTTTCAGTTTATATGCAACGCAGATGACCTATGAGAGAGAAGTTGTTTCATCAATTAAGATATAAATATATTTAATAACTCACCATATAGTTGGTCTTATAAAACTCACCGAGCTGTGTCCCTGCACAGCTTTAGTTCCTCTTATATTTCTATCTTTGACGAGAAAAAGTCTCACACAGCTGGAGGAAAAGTATTAGTATATATAGGCTGCTACTAATTTACTCTACGTGACAACCTGTCAGCTTTAATGAGAAGATGCCAGAAGAGTGTGTTTCCAGGAGCAGCAGTTCCTGCCCAGCATCACACTTCTGAGAAAGGAAGTTTATCCTATTTTTACTGTAAGGGAAGTGGCTTTGCTTCAGTGCCTTAAAGAGGCCCTATTGTGCTCTTTTGGGTTTTCCCTTTGTGTGTTATGAAGTTTTGTGTGCATGTAAAGGATCTGCAAAGGCTAAAATTCTCTCCCCCACCTGCCTGAAACACCTTGATTGTAGTCCTTTTTGTTTACCGTTACATAGTGGCATCACTACTTAACACTCGTGCTCTATTGGCTAGCACACCAGCATATTATAAGTGATAGACTAATGGGCAGGACATCTCTAAGCGTTTGACCAATGACAACAGAGCCGGCCAGCTAACCAATCACAGCAGACTGGGCTCTCGTTTTCAGAAGAATATAGCACTTTTTGAACATTAAAGCATGTAAACATGTCACAGTAGAGGCACGGAAAACAAATATGAACCTGGAAATTAGCATAATAGGGCCTCTTTAATTATTCAAATAAGGGCCTAAAGATAGTTGATCTGATCATAACTACAATGAGTTTCTAAGCAATGGACAGAAAGTTTTCCAAACGGTACAACATGTATCTCTTACATGTCTGTTCTCTAACCACTTAAAATACCTGCACAACTTACTCGGATCCTCCAGCCTGGGTGCAGATTCACAGGCGAGGGCTTGGTGTTTGACAGAGTTAATAACAACCCGTGGAGACAGAGCCAGGCTGTGGAGGGTGGACCCCCTGCAATCTCCCACCATAAATGTAGTGCACGATCTGCAGGCGGGGACTTCATTTTTAGCCATATATGTATATAATATGGGACTTAAGTGGATGTTTTTTTATAATCTCTTAATGTGGCCACCGGTGGAAGCCAAGCACATAATCAAGACAAATTCCTGAGGCCGCTTTCGGATTTGATTGGTAATCTTTGGGTCTGTGTTAAGAAAGTCTGCTCTCCCAAACACAGCGTGAGACCGTTTCCAGTCAGACAGTTGCTCGAGCTGTTGTCTTTAATTACGGTCAGGTTTTTAAAAATAGAAACTGTGACTGTGATTCCGTGGTCTTTTTTTCTGTTTCTGTTTCAGGATTGGTAAGATAAAGATCACTGTAGGGAAAATAAAAAAGGGGCTTCATGTAACATTTTGGCACATAGTAGCAAAATGTCAGTAAACAAACTAAAAATGGCACATCATGTATACAGGACATATGTTTTCACTCTGATGGCAGTGGTTCAGTTACTTAAGGGGCTGATGCAAACAAAAATTCAATATCTTTTCATCTACTCATGCCCAAGCTGACCCAGTATTTCTACACAGTGGCAGTTAAAGGTTAGGCTACATTTATATTAATATGTCAAAAAGTATTAGTATTAAAGTATTCATTTAGTATTATACTATTTGTAGAGTAAGATTCTTGCGGTGGCTGCACAGCATTATTTCCAACTCGTTTTATCCAGACTCTTCCAATAACTCTAGATTCTAAAAGATAATATGTATTGAAAATATACAAAAAATGACAACTTGTTTACATCCAACAAAATATTCTGCTTTGTTGTTGTTGAGCTTTTAAAAAACAACATTTGTATTGCGGTCATAAACGGTAAGCTTCCCACACACAAAAGGAGGAACTAGCATGAATCTAACAGTCCCATAAATGACATATAACCACAATAACAACATCATATATGTATTTTTTTTTTTTTTTGCGATGTCATGAAGGACATCATGAAAAGACATTCAGCTCCTGCCTCAGAAGCACAGATGCTTTTAGTTTGATCTATTTTTGGACTGTTTCTATCAAGAAATTACGACCTGTTATCAATGATTTATATTATAGGATGGAACATTTCTCCTTTCATATTCACTGCGGGCTATTCTGAGGACAATTTCTGTAGACTTACATGCAATTAGTCGGAAGTTTTGCCAAGGTGTTTCCTTGAAGCTCTACTCTGTTAGATTCCACTACACACTATTAATCCATACAAGGTAACCAAGTGCAAAGCCACATTGATTTCTGCTTCTCAACCCATGCATCAGTGCCACTTGTGAAATCACACACACCCATGTAAGTGACCACCTTAAATGGAAACTAATGGACTAATACCTTGTAAGATAATGAGAGCACCTCCTGGCTCTTTGCTTGGTAGTTCCATATAGGGACATTTGCCTAAGAACACACGTTCCACATGCATGTGTGTGTGCCGTGAGGTCAGAGAGAGTGTATTTAGGAAACTGTAAACACTGCCAGTCTGTGTCTGTCGCTCCATTAAATCACTCCGCTCTATCTAAACACTGAGGATGTACCATCCAGCTGCTCCGATAAAGCCTCTCCGGAGCTGATCATCAGCTGGATCATTAGCTCGATAATCAACTCAACTCTCTGACACTCTTTAATATTTAGCCCGCAGCTGTTTAGCATAAGCATATTTACAGTAATGAATATAAACAGTATGCCCTGTGTATGAGTGGGGATTAGATATTGAAGGAATGATCTCTCAGGGTAATGGACACACTTGGCTTGTTTTTTTAAACCACAGCCCACCCTTAGGCCTTAAATTATAATTAGTTTTCTTAGCTGTTATGAGTTTGAATAAGGCAACCAAGGCTGTGAACGTTTCGATTATTATTTACAGCCTTGAAGCACAGAATAAATAAGGAAGCCGTGGCCTCTGTGTCGCACATTTAACTACTTGTTCTCCAGTGGTTGCAACATTTCCTAAACAGCTACATTCCCACTCACAGTACTATGGGTTTAAAGATTCTAAATAACTTTGAATTTCCTCTATAGAGAGGCGAAGTCCCTCCCCTTCCGGTGGGACTCATGGGACCTTATTTCGCAAAACGTTTGTATTGAAGTCAATGGAGAGAGAAAGATTATCTTTCAATCCCGTTTGAATTGTGCCACGAATTACACATATGATGTTTGTCAATCTTAAATAATAATTTCCAGCATGCTGGCTCCCCTTTTGTGTATGTACAGCTCTCAATGTGCCCAGACTTGTAGTGATTGTAACCTCTTTTAATACTTTTCGCCTCATTCTGAAAGAAAGAAGTGAAATGTGCCAAGGTGACGGCCGTCTTGGTGTGTGGTGCGAGACGGGAGATGTAGGTCATTGAGCGGTTTCACACCAAAAAAAAGTGTTACTTCACAGTTTTACGACAATTTTTTTTTTTTTTGACTTGTAAAATTATCTTTTAAATTGACAAACATCATATGTGTAATTCGTGGCACAATTCAAACGGGATCGAAAGATAATCTTTCTCTCTCCATTGACTTCAATGCATAACTTTTGCGAAATAAGGTCCCATGGAGCTCAACCGGAAGGGGAGGGACTTCGCCTCTCTATTGCATGAATTGGAATGTTCTAAATAACTAAATATAGTTGTTGGTATTGCAACAAAGAAAAACATTTTTACATTTCATAAGTCTGGTATAAAGAAAGGATACGGTTGTGCCATACTATCTTCTGCCATACCATCATTGGTGCCTGATGATATTCTATTCTGTAAGACTGCAAGAACACATCTTTTTGCATTAGTGATGAATCTGCTGGTTATTTTATGAATAATCAATTATTAGTTTGTTCTATCAAATGTCAGGAAACACCAGAAATCCCAGTGTGTCCAAGGTTGAATTTCGTTCTTTTGTCCAATATCACAAATATATTCCCATTACTATGATAGATAACAGAGAAAAGCAAGACATCTCCATATTTGATGGGCTAAAAACTAGCATTTCTGCAATTCATTCAAAGTAATCAAGATTATCAGAATTCTTGTGGATTCTTTTTATTTTCATCATTGATCATGATTGTGATAAATATTGAACATGAACAGTGTTTTGTAGTTAAAGTGAGTTCTCTGATGAAGTCTACAAGACGTTGTCAGCATGTTTTTTTGATATGGCCAGAATAAATTGGTGTTTTTACAATTAGCCAACTTGGTCCTAAAGATCTATTTGTGTGATCACTTTTTCCTTTGGGTTGGAACTCAGGCTTAACACCACAGACACATACCCAGAGCGGTATCTTCTTTAAGACACAACTACAGTTTGGAGCTGAGGTGTTCTTGGTTTGAGGCCAACAGGGGACATGTGCTTTGTCATTCACCATCACTCTTCCTTCTTTTCCCGACACATCCATACTGTCCTGTCAATGTTGCTTACTCTCCCTCTCTCTGTGTGTCCTTCAGCTCTAGGCACTAGCCCAGCGGGCAAACAGAGCAACACACCCAGTGTTCAGGCGTGCCTGAGTCGGGCGGGGGGGGGAACACCTGACCGGAGCAGGAGAGGAGTCAATGGAAGAAGCACCAGCTTCAGGCCTCGGCTGTCGTCTAAACCACAAGGTACACACACGACTCCCCACAGCAGTTTAACCACAGAGTGGGAGGGTCAGAGGACACAAACCATCTATGATTCACATGTGAAAGTATTGACACCCACACAATGATGGTTCCATCTCCTGTGACCTTCTCCTGCTTTGATGTTGTCCATAAGTATAGCCATGCCTTCAGTATCTGACTCCACATGTGCTCAGGGAAATGGTGGAAACAGGAATAGAGTAGCTTGGAATGAGTGAACCCTGAGCCTCGTTCCTCTTTTATTTGATGCCAGTAAATCATTCTTCACAGATAACACAGGAGACACAGCTTCATTCGTTGTGCTGCTGTACATCATGCAGAGAAATTAACACATTACAAAAGTAAACTGCTCTGTTATTCAACACTGAGCTGGGTCGCTTGTTTGCTACATGTAATATAGCTCAGCGTGTGGTGTACGATGGGGTAGCTTATATCGCCCCCTTCAGTTCTTAAAGGGCATTGCAGATACATGTTTCCTTATGAGTAAATTAAAAGGCATCTTCTACCAGCATCTTAAATAGAACCTAATTACAAATGTTTCCTTTTTCTTCTCCGCAGTGCCTCCAAAGCCAGCACATCTCCAGAGCCCGGTGACGGATCTCACATCGCCACTAGGCCGCGTACAGAGACCATCACTAAAACAGAGGATGGAGGAGGGAGGAGGAGGAGGAGGGAGAGGGGCTGTAAAGCACTCCAAGGTGTCAGACCTCATCAGCCGCTTTGAGGAGAACAAGTAAGGAATCTTTACTAAGACTCTGTTTGTGTGTGTTTTCACTGAAAACGCAAACAATATGAAATGGGATTGGAGGATTTGTGTCATATCTGTCACATTCAGTGAAAGTGCCTCTTCAATGCTTTCGCCAAGCGTGTGACCGGCTTCTCATTTCTTTTTTTGGAGGGGTTCCTGTTGTATAACTCCGTCTACGTCACTTACTAGATATTGTGACGAAATCAACCTCATTCAGGCTGTCCTCATCCCAGCTGACGGAAAACTCTGTCTTTCCTAACATTTCCTAATGCCGGTTATTTCAAGGATGAAAAGCAGAAGTGCCTCGATTAAAGTGTTCAGCCTGACTCACTGATAGCAGCGAGTAGACGGAACAAGCTGAGATTAGCCCGAGATCCACAAGCGCAAGCAAAGGGGATGAAAGGAGATTTGTACAGGCGGGGGGAAACGGCGCTGCTCATTCAGTTGTGGGACAGGTTGTGTCTGGAGATGAAGCCCAGGAGAACAAGGTAGGAGGTCTCGACTCATGGTATGGTTGTATGGGGATTAAAGTGTTCTGTTGGTGGTGCTTGTTTTGTAAAGCAGTGCTACAGGTTATGATTGTAGCAACAGACTTGTATATTCAGGAGATGCTAATTGAAAGCAGTTAGCAAAAATAAGACCCCCTGTCCAAATTCCTCTTACAGTAGAGCCTAACAATAGTCAGTAGCATGCCCACTCAGACTCATAATGACTCATTTCAGGCCTGGATCCCTAAATAGAAATGTTTCAGAATCCCAGAATGTCTCCACACCTTCCATCCTTTTTGAGGTGAGGTGAATCAGTGCAATCGGGTGTATCTTTTTTTATTCCGACTCTGCGGGGGCTGTGGGGATTACCCTCTGGTGGCCCTGGGAAGAGAGAGAAGAGAAAGGCCCGAAGCTTTGGAGAACAGAATTAGCCTACTAATATACTAATCTGGTTCACATGGCACTCGGCTGCCTTAGAGGACAGCTACATGGCAAGGGAAGCTGCTCTTAATTCTTGTCTCGTTCAGTCTGTTTTAAACTGTCCTCATGTACCCGAGCACTTACTGTGCTATTTATATGCAAAGAAGAACTGCTTTTGTGCAACAATACAATGCAGGGAGAAGGTTTGTGTAGACCTGAGCAACATATTGGTATTATATGGATTACATGATATGAGACTAGTTATTGTCTTAGATTTTGGATATCATAATGCACATTTTTCTTCTCTGTTTGTGGTTTTAAAGAGAAAATTATGTCATTTTCTTAACTCGCCAAGGTGTTCTATCACTTGGTCATTACAGTATATCAACATGATGAACTGATGATTGTGTATTAAAAATCTTATTTTTGAGAAAAAATGTGAAAGTCAATCTTACAAAATCATCATCATACAAAGGTAAAAAAATATCATGACATTTGATTGTTTTTCATATCACGCAGCCATAATAAAGTTTTTCTGAAACAGTATTAAACGGTATTTCTTAGCTGCTTTCGTAGTATTACTTTGTCTTACCCGTAGTATTGTTTCAAAAACTCTCAGGTGCACCAAAAGTGATTCATCTGTAGAGCAGTTCACCAGCCTGTTGTTGTTCCTCTATTTATACATACTTCCTGTTTCTA
>CALSBZ010000172.1:122632-162068 GCA_943591055.1 Gobionotothen gibberifrons | reverse complement strand
TGAGGCAATTGTCTCTGTTTTGTGGAGCCACAAAAAGGCTTTGAAGATGTGTACAATGTGCAAAGTAAAAATATAGGTTATGCAGTTTCACTTGTTGGTGGAACTGCTACCAGCTAAGAGACATCTGAAACACGAAGGGCGGGGGGGGAAGGGGGGCTAATGCACACTGCTTCTCTATAAAAACACATCCATTTGTCTTAACTAAAAAATAAAAAGAGCCTTAATTTGAAAGAATAACTTATTAAGAATCTCAGGAAGGAATTTGCAACAACATGGATGCATTGACACGTGATTAAAGTTACATATGAGGCTGATGGAGCTCAGATAATCTAAGGGGACGATACTGCTTCCGGTTGTGGTTAAAGATATTGCGAAATATTGTGCTGCATGGTCATTGTGCCGCTAATCTGTCCAGGCATTTCACCACATCAGTATGCATGTGTGAGGTTTTAGTTACATTTTAAATGTTCCTCAAACTAATTGGCCTCTCACACACAAAACTCTGTCAGACATGTTTCTGTCTTTGTACCATTTGGTGCCATTTCCCTTCTTCCATATTTTCATTTCCTGTTCTGCGAGCCCTGCAAGTTAAGGACACACACACCAGTGCTACATGCTTCTGTACGCAGCAACAGTGAGGTGGGATTTAACACAAGGCTCAAATAGTAGGCGTGTCACTGAATCAATACAAGAAATGCACCATTTGGAGTGAACGTTTGTGTTATTAAAATGCAGAAAAAGCCTCTGATGACTGTCTGATTCAGCATCATTATGAGATGAGAGACCTGAACCAAACCGGAACTTGCACATTTAAGGTTGTGAGAATGAAAACTGAGTTGAAACAATGAATGTGCTACAGACACTTCTGCATTTTCCTCAGTAAGCAAATTTTATACAACCCTTTTTTCTTATAAGATTACAAGATCAATGACTCATCATAAGAGGAGTATCACACTGAAACGCTCACTATGCAGAGGACACACCTCAACAGAATAATCCCACTTTCACTACTTAGTAACTCATCATTAGCAGACGTTATTAAAAAACGCATGTTCAAATTCTCATTGATGTTCCCTCTGTTTTTAGGAGACAAATGAACAGAAGCTGTTTAAGATCGCCAGCGAGCTCCTGCACACAGAGAAGGCCTACGTAGCGCGACTGAACCTGCTGGACCAGGTGAGGGACTACTTTTTCTGCTGTAGTAAAGGTTTTTAGATTTCTCTTTTCAATTACTTGTCACTTACCTGTTATATGTGTTATGCACGCTACAGGTATTCTGTGCTAAGCTGATGGAGGAGGCGAACAAAGGAACGTTCCCTGTGGACGTGGTGAAGAACATCTTCTCCAACATCGTCTCCATCCACGCCTTCCACAGCCAGTTCCTGCTTCCAGATCTGGAGAAACGCATGGGCGAATGGTGAGCCTGTCGTTAAATCACAAGAAACACAACAGGGTCGATGTTAAAAAATTAGCGCCTTTTATATTGACTCAAAATGTCTCAAACATAAACGTTTATTGTGAAGCTTCATTTTCAAGATGATTTTGCCATGTTTGTTTTTTTTATAAAGAATAACACCTTTGAATAAGTCTAATAAAATAGAACAGAATTCTACAAATTAATAAATAAATAAATAAACTTCTAATAAATAAAATACATGGAACATTAATAATAATTATCATACTTTTTCTAAATTAAAACATTAAAACAATTGTATCAAAGGAAAATAACACCAATAATACTATAACTTTTATACTACTTTGAACTTGGCTTTGATGACTATTCAAATTATTTCGATATGAAGTTTGTCCATGAGCAGAAAGCTAATGTTTGAATGCTTGAAAAAGAATAGGATACTTTGTTTTGCAATAATAAGCCCATTAGGCTGTAAGCTTTGTAGCAGAGGTATAAAGCAGCTGTCATTGATGAGGATGAGATCAAACTCATGATGAACATTTAAATAAACTGCCTCATTGCGGTTGTAACAAATGTACCTCCTTTATTTCCACCCTGCAGGGCGGCCACTCCTCGAATCGGAGACATCCTGCTGAAACTCACACCCTTCCTCAAGATGTACGCAGAGTATGTGAAGAATTTCGAGAAAGCCATGGAGCTGCTGAAAACCTGGACTGATCGCTCGCCTCAATTCAAGGCCATCATTCAGGAGATACAGGTACTGCCAGCAGAAGACACAAAAACACAGACTCATGCTAAAGGGTTTTAGCCGTGTGAAAAACACTATTGTTTTATCACAATAAATAAGTGTCAAAACTCACGTTCTTTTGGTCATTTCTGCAGAGTCAGGAGGCGTGTGGCAGCCTGACGCTTCAGCATCACATGTTGGAGCCCGTGCAGAGAGTCCCTCGCTACGAGATGCTGCTAAAAGACTATCTGAAGAAGCTGCCTCAGGACGACTCTGACCGGCAGGATTCAGAGAGTAAGTCCAAATACTCAAAATTCCCACTTCAAGGAACACATTTTAATTCACTATATTAATGTAATCGGTTAATTTTTTCCCTTAGAATCAATCGAAATAATCGCCACAGCAGCCACTCACTCGAACAGCGCTATACGGAAATCTGTAAGTACAGACATTTTAAACAACTTCTCAATTTCGTTGACTTATTAATATCCCTCTAACATAAACGCCCCCTCCTAATGTAGGAGAATCTGAAGAAACTGATGGAGATATACGAGATGCTGGGGGAGGAGGAGGACATTGTAAACCCCTCAAACGAGTTCATCAAAGAGGGCCACATCTTGAAGCTGGCGGCCAGGAACACCTCGGCCATGGAGCGATACCTCTTCCTGGTGAGAGAAAGCACAAACACATCTCCTTATCTAATGAGGGGAACATGCCGAGGCGAGACTTTGTCAATTGAAACAAGTGAATCATTTTGAGCCAGGAACCCCTCCATGTGAGAGTGCATCAGGGACACAGAGAAAACTCTAAATCACTGAGATCGCCAGATAATGTGATTACGTTTGGGTTTTTTCTTATTAGCTTCAGCATGAATGTCTCCCATCTGTTTAGTTCAGGCTACCTGCAGTGTTGAAGACGGCCCCCCTTTGGATATGAACAATGCACTGATCCAAACTTTTGTGTTTTCTTTTTCTGCCAGTTCAACAACATGCTGCTGTACTGCGTGCCTAAATTCAGTCTGGGAGGCACTAAGTACACGGTGAGGACGCGGATCGGCATCGACGGCATGAAAGTCCTGGAAACGCTCAACGAGGACTACCCTCACACTTTCCAGGTGTCCGGGAAGGAGAGGATGCTGGAGCTACAGGCCAGGTACATTAAGGGAGAAACAAACATAACGGGAGAAGAGGTTATCAAAGTGTTTATGCAGATTATACAGAAAACCTGAGACGAAAATAGTAAAAATCTGGTCATCAGTTTTTAAGTCCATTCCAAAAAGTTGTATCTCCTGCAGAACAAGCGCAAAACTGTTTTGTCAGGATAATAAATATTAAATTCCTTATTTAAATGTTTTTATAATAATAGCTTGGATTTATATAGCGCCTTTCATGAGACCCAAGGTCGCTTTACAAGGAAGAACAGGGCAAAACAAACATAACAAAACAAAAGGCAGTCAGACAACCAGTCAGACAGACAAAACAACAAATAGATTAGGGGCCAAAGGCCTTGGTAAACAGATGGGTCTTGAGGGCCCTTTTGATGGCGTCAAGCGTGGGGATGTTGCGGATCTCCGCAGGGAGAGCGTTCCAGAGGGTGGGGGCTGCCACACTGAAGGCTCTGTCCCCGAAGGTTCGCAGTTTGGTGCGGGGGGTGGTAAGCAGGCCAGAATCTGAAGACTTCAGGTTCCGGGGAGGGGCATGTGGGTGAAGGATGTCCGATAGGTACTGGGGGGCATGGGCATGGAGGGACTTGTAGGTAAGGAGGAGGATTTTGAATGATATGCGGGACTTGACCGGCAACCAGTGGAGGTGGATGAGGGTGAGAGTGATGTGCTGCCACGGCTTTGTATTTGTGAGTACCCTAGCAGCACAGTTTCGGACATACTGGAGCCTGTCCAGGGTTTTGTTGGGAACCCCAAACAGGAGACCATTGCAGTAGTCCAAGCGGGAGGTGACAAACGCATGGACTAGGGTTTCGGCAACCGACTCCGAGAGTGACGGTCGGAGTCTTGCAATGTTCCTTAGATGGAAAAAGGCCGATTTGGTCACAGACTTGACGTGGGAGTGGAAGGAGAGGGTGGAGTCAAGGAGGACACCCAGGTTGCGGGCTTCAGGAGATGGGGAGATGGAGCAGCCGTCAACCTCGAGGGTGAAGTCACCAACCTTCTGGAGCAGCGCCTTGGGTGCCACAACCATGAGCTCTGTTTTCCTGCTGTTTAGTTTGAGATGCTTTGATGTCATGCAGGCAGTTGATGAGAGACTGAGGGGGGAGCTGGGAGGATGGAGTGGTGCTGAGATACAGTTGGGTATCATCAGCGTAACAGTGCAAATTGAGTCCATGATGTCGGATGATCTGGCCGAGGGGGAGCATGTAAATGGTGAACAGGAGGGGGCCAAGCACAGAGCCCTGGGGTACACCGTGGTGGACTGGGGCCGGGGGGGAATTTGAGCCATTGATGGAGACAAACTGTTTCCTGTTATGGAGGTAGGATGTGAACCAAGACAGCGCTGTGCCAGTGATACCTAGGAGGTCTGAGAGGCGGGTGAGGAGGATGTTGTGAGAGATGGTGTCAAACACTGCAGAGAGGTCTGAAACAGGCAAAAGGGTCCCTTTTCTCATAAACAAATTGTTTTTTACACAAGGGTACACTGACATGGTGTGTTAGCAAGTTATGTCATATTATTTTTCGGTCAGTCTTTAAGCTTGGAAACATGAACGATTTGAGTCCCTTATAGATCCTTATGCAGTAGTGCACTTAAGTCTCTTGTGGCCAAAATAAGTATTACAACAACACATAAACAAAACAAAAACCTTTTTGTTACTTGTTCTCAAGTCATAAACACAGGAGAAGAGTTGTTTAGATCATTATTAAAAATATATTTCAATCACTTTTAAAAAAAAAATCCATTTCCTATAAGGGCCTCTGTAAAACCTTGTATAAAATGTCCATAGATTCCACAGTGTCATTTTACATATAAACAAAATGAGACTTCTGGCTATACATCATTTATCATTTGTAATACCCATTGTGGCTATTTTCCTCCTCAGCTCAGAGCAGGACAAGGCAGGCTGGATTAAGGTACGTACAGTATAATCATTGTATTCTCTTGTTTGACTGAATGTGTTGGAAGGTAACATGTTGCTGTTCTTGTCACAGGCTTTCCAGAGGACCATTGAGATCTTCCAGCAGAAAAACGAGTCATTCAAGAATGCACTGAAAGACGAGGAGGAAGTGTCGGTCAGTGTCACATCAAAGCTGTTCACACAGAAACACCTGTCCACACCTTTCTGCGCTGTCACTCAGTATGTTTTTATTTTCTGATGCAGAACGCAGAGCTGGGGAAGCGCGCCCCTCGCTGGATCCGCGACAATGAAGTGACAATGTGTATGAAGTGTAGAGAGCCTTTCAACGCTCTGACGCGGAGGAGGCACCACTGCAGAGCCTGCGGATACGTGAGTAATCCTGATGCTGTTATGTTAGGCATTATGCAGATTGTACTGGAGGTGGATGAGAGCATCTGTAAGTTCACAAACGGGTGAAACAGCACACTCCTTTTCCTTACTTTTGACCAAATAACTCAAATGTTGATGACTATAGTCCGATTTGAATGAAAGACCCACTAACTTGTTTTTTTAATTTGTATTTATTATTTGTTATTGCATAGTAGAAAGGTGCTTCAGATTAGACACAACAGACACCTCTTCTACTTCTAAAAAATATCTCAACCAGAGTTCATATGTGGGTTAAAAGTCCATTTTCAGCACTTCCACATTTTTGCATTAACACCCTGCCTTTTATCATAAACGTATGGATTTTGGTGCAAAATGTCATATCTACAGTTCCAACAAATACACGTTGTGACTGGTTTAAGGGGTCTTCTGTATTCTTTTTTTCCCCTAGGTATTTTTTCCATTTTTACAGCGTCTGCACTTGCACTCTGTATTTCCACCCTTAACTGTTTTATGTTGGAATAAGCCAGTAAATAAATAAAAAGATACATTTTGTTGATGGTCAATACGTGGGCTTTCACAGGACGATGTTAAAGTCACACAGTCAAAGGGCTCTTAGAAGCTGTCATTTCTTTCTGCTACCATGCCCCAAAAACACTTCAATACTTTTTTATGGTATTTTATTTGAAAGACTAGGTATAATTTGTGTTAGAGCTTGGTGTATTCTGACATTAAGTTCTTCTTCTTTCTTGCAGGTGGTGTGCTGGAAATGTTCCGACAATAAGTGGGATCTTGAATATGACAACAACAAGACGCACAAAGTCTGCAAGGACTGCTACCGCATCCTGTCCGGAGAAGGGGTCGCAGAGGGCAAGAAGAAGGGCATCCTGGAGGTGAAGACCATATAATGATACATAAATACATTAAAGGTCACCTATTATGCAAAATCCTTTGTCTTTTATTACATTACATTACATTACATTACATGTCACTTGTTAGACGCTTTTATCCAAAGCGACTTACATACATTCAATACTGTGGGCAATCCCCACAGGAACAATTTGGGGTGAAGTGTCTTGTCCAAGGACACAGCGGAATGTTATTTTTTTACATTGTGTTCTTTTTAACCAAATATCTCTGAGGGGAATGGCTCCTTATTTTCATCTAAAGTAACAGACAGAGAATCAGCACTTTTGAAACAGGGCTGAAACAGAGGGGATTATGGGATGCTACAATGCATGATCTGTTTGGTATTTCAGCCAAACACTTCAGAGACATGTTTTGTATATATGAGACCTAGAGTATATTGATTAAAAACAATATAATGCTGGGATCATGATAAGGATTTTGTAAATAATTCATATAGATTTAAAGATGTTGCGTTTTTAACTCGTTTTTTCTTCTAATTTGCAGATCGAGGCAGCTCAGTTCACAGGCAGCAGCATCATGTGTGGCTTCCTTCAGTACTGTGAGAAGACCAAAGCTTGGCAGAAAGTGTGGTGCGTCATCCCCGAGAAGGAGTCACTGGTGCTCTATCTCTACGGAGCTCCGCAGGTAACACACCAACAACATGAAGCATACATTTCATTACCCATTTCAATTTTAAATCCATTCATGCATCACTCTCCTCCTCCCTCCTCAGGACGTGAAGGCCCAGTGCACCATCCCTCTGCTGGGCTACAATGTGGACGACAGCGCCCGGGCCACAGACCCCCCCGCCGTCTTCCGCCTCACCCAGTCCAAGTCCATCCACAGCTTTGCCGCTGATACCGAGGAGCTCAAGCAGCGCTGGCTGAAAGTCATCCGAGTGGCGGTGAGGGGGGAGGTGCCGGAGTGCCCTGAGACCAACGGGGGCAGCGCCAACGTGACGGACAACAACAACACACAGGAAGCCAGTACTGATAGCTCATAGAAGTGTGTTTACTACAAGCTAACTGCTGTGGAGATGCTACAGAAAGACAGGATGTGCACTGCAAGCACAAACGAACACTCTCTATGCTGTCCTCTAAAGACAACGAGATAAATCAGTGCTGGATATGCTCCCGTTGTTTCCTGGATTTGTTCACACTTCTGACTCACTGCTAGAACCGTGCTGGATTACTAAAGGATGTTTCTGGTGCAGTCAACACTAGAGCTGTCGGGATTGAGTGACTTTTCTCCAACAGGCACTATAAAAGACAGCTCAAACTCAGTCTTCTCAGACTTTCAATCCGAGTCAGCTTCTCTTGAGCCACCACAGTGGGTTTCCACAGCGCTGTACAGGAAGTGAATCAAAGCTAAAGGACGTACCAGTACAGTATAAATGTTTTTTTCTTTCCTTTTCAAAAAAGGAAAAATGTGTTTTTATGTATATAAATCAATCCCAAATGTTGTTTTGATAACATAGAAAATGTCTAAGTATAACAAAGTATTTACAGTTTTCCACTTTTTCTTTGCTTGAGAAGATGGATCCAAAACTGGGAAAATGGTCGTGTGCTTGGATAATGATGGTCCCAGCTCCCTTTCTCATCCCTCAGTGGAAATTATTCACTTTGAACCAAAAATCTGGTGTTGTGTGTTTTCTATTAAGCTAAAGGAGTAACCAGTCTTAAATATATGAGCAGCTGAACATAGTACAAAAACGAAATCCTACAGTTTTATATCGTAATGGCAATACGTATTGTGATACATTTTTCGTAAAAAATGTATCTAAAAAATGTTTTATAGATCAAATTGACTACCCGTACAATAAGTCAGTCCTGCTCATTGCTTTGCGACATAAAGCAATTTTTGTATCGCAGCTCGAGTAATGTTGGATTGCAAGACAGATTGAAGCAGAGATACCCCCTAGTATAAACTAGTCCTACATTTCCCATGATGCAACCCAATAGACTTCCATTAGGCCTTACCTGATTGCTACCAATGCTTTGTCAGGTATAACAAGTCCAAAGCTTAACTCAAGATTACCCTGATGATGTCATTCAGACTTTCACTGTAGAGACAATATAACTGTATTTACAGCTTGAGTAGCATTATTCCTGGAAACATGTACAAATAGGTCATGTATTTGTAAATGCAAATCACCTTTAAAATGTTTAGCTACTTTGTAAGAAACTATTTCATCAGTTCATACATTTCTACGGTCTCACATTATGTATTGTCATACTTCGCCCATCCCTAAGGCCTTGACAGTGCTCTTTGAATTAAAATAGCCCTCTGCAATCATGTGTAATTAATATGGCCCAAAACTGAGGATGTGAGAGACGGACCGGGATCATCACGTTTTTCTATAAAGATGCGAACGAGGAACAATCACAGATACAGCGAGAAATGTCAATGTGTTTTTTAATGCTGTAATTAATTTTATTATTTAAAGTAATTTATAGAGTATGACAAGCATGATCTGTTAAAAGTAGCACAAATGTGTACCCTGACTGTCAACTAAGAAGCGCAGTAGGTAGATCGTATTTTTTCGAACTAACATCAAACCATGGTTCTTCAGTGTGACAGCGACTCCCCCCCGCTCAATGCAGGTGCTCACCTGAGTCTCCCCCCCCTGAACTCTCCCCCCTTCAGTATTCAAATAAAAAGACAAGAGCACAAGACTTCCCGTCTGTAATATATGAATGTATATCCAGATTTGTATGCTCTCATCCCTCGCCCTCCCCAAAAGGTTTGAGAATCGACGCACTTTGCAGTCTTAGTGTACCTTCAAAGAAAAATGATTAAGATTAAATATGATATGGGGTTCTTGCTTGTTTGTTATAACTTCACTTACAATGTGTTGTCATGGTAACTCAAACCACTCATTGTGATGCTACCTTAAAAAGGGCCCTTATATTTTGGGGGGGCTTTCATTTCCTGTTATATCAAGGTTTTTCTGCATGTTAATGGCCTCTAAGCGGTTGACCAATCACAACAGAACCGGCCAGCTAACCAATCAGAGCAGACTGGGCTCTGGTTTCAGACAGAGGGTAAAAAGAGGTGCTGCAGCACAGGCAGTATAAGGAAATAAAGACCCTTTTGAACATGTAAGCATGGAGACATGTGAAGGTAGAGGCACAAAGAGCACATAGAGCCCCTTTAAAAAAAGGAACGTCTCGTTTTGGTTCCTTGTTTTGAGTCTCCTGATAAGAAGTGTTTCACTTTGAGTTATGCCAGACATGCACTTAAAAGTGAAGTCTGATTGGTAATCGCCTAAAGAACGGGGACATCTGTCAAAGTGAGAAAGTTGAACAGGAAGTACCTTTTCTATTTACAGTATTCTCACCTCTGGGTGCATGTCGGCAGATAGTGACTCCCGTTTGCCTTTTCTAGTCCAGTCCACACACAAAGGACAAGTCATTTACAGATTTAGAAAACGTTTAATTTCACAAAAGAAGAAGAGGGAGAGGAATCAGACCAAACAAATAATATCAAATGTTTTTAACGAGTAAAAATGTCATAAGTGTGTTCTCACTTCTTTGAGAAACACTCCTCACAAAGCGCTTGTCAAACATAATTAGGTCACGTGCTGTCACGTTACCATCCCACAGTATGCCATAGAGGAGCTGCTACAGGTCAGTCAGAAGGAGCTATGTAGCCAGAAGCTAGCTGACAGAAAGTCAGAGTCCTTCGTTGTTCTCTAATGTTGCGTGGCAGAGTTTCTGAGTCCAGGTGAGGATGTGGCTCTTGGACAGTCTTTGTGTTTGCGTGTCTCCTCAGCTCTTGGGCTGTCGGAGCAGGCCGCGGACCCTGCGGACCAGGGCCTGGATGAAGGTGTAGCGGGAGCGGACCTGGCTGTACAGACCCTCCACGTCCAGCAGCTTTCTCTGCAGAGCCTCTCCGAAGCCTGTGGCCATGTCGCTCTTCAGCTGAGGGGCACAAGCATAAGACAGGAGAGAGAGGTTCAGGAACAATGGAGGTGGCTTTAGAGACGCAGGACACGTTTCTCAGGGCAGCATTCAAAGTGTGCGTGCGCTGTTTCTTACCAGGTCCAGGTCTTGCTGGCTGACCCGAGATAGACCGAGGACGCGACCTCCGCTTCCCTGCAGCCCGCCAAAGGAATCTGAAGAACATCAATAATTACATTTGTTAGATTTAACTTGACTGCAATCAATAGCTTCACAAGGGAAGTGTCCTAACTAGAGCACTACTAGCACAGGACTAGTATAACCAGGGCACCTATGGGATGGAGAAATGACCCCCATGCCTCGTTTTGACGGCATTATTGCACAGGAAGTCTGCAATTTGACTTTTAATTTGACTTTATTCACTGGATATTAGGCAACATCTACATATTACATGTTAAGATATATGATATGGTCTAATCTTTTTTATAAAACAATATTGACAAGACCTCTTGCTCTGGTGCCTGTGCGAATGAGCCTTTTAAGTGTCCCCAAATGAGGCGATTTCTTTTGAGGGCAATGTTATGCAATTTATACAAAACCTAAATGTAATTTCAGACATGGCAGATTCATACATGATTAAGATTTCTGCAGCAGAAATGACTTGAGGTGATCTGGTAATGCTGGTCCTGTGTGAAAAGGGCTAAGGTCTGCACACTGCTAGTAATGATTTTATAAAAATGTGCATATATAAATATGTATATAAGATTGCCTCTTACCGTCTGTGAGCCGAGATCTATACAAACTGGCTCCAGGCATCGGGGAGTCCTTGGGGTCGGTGGGAGTACAGTGCAACAGGTAGTACTCCAGGTGGCGCCACAGTACAAACAAACACGTCTCGATAACATCTGGAGAGGAGGCAGGTTAAGGCATTTCACAGAAATCCATGGTGTGGCTTTTCCACAAATACACAAAGAGTCCAGGGACTACATCAGGGACTACATCAGGGACTACATCAGGGACTACATCTGGGACTACATCTGGGCCTACATCTGGGCCTACATCTGGGCCTACATCTGGGCCTACATCTAGGACTACATCTGGGACTACATCTGGGCCTACATCTGGGCCTGCAGAGGGTCAAAGGATACAGGAGCACAGGGCCAGCAGCTTGGCTCTGTTGTTGATCAGCTGGACCAGTCGTCTCTTGGCCAGCAGGCTCCTCTGCACCGAGGAGATCTTCTCCACGCCTCCGGGGCCCGACACCAGGCCCTGGCACAACTACAGAGAAGATGTGTGTGGTTAGAAAGTGCAGACCAATGCTGGAGCCCCAGATGCTCATTATTCACACCTCTTGTTACTGTAACCTCTACTATTCATCATTTATCAAAGTGAAAGAACTGTTCAGCCGTGTGTTGAGTGTGAGCCACGTGAATCAGTGTATTGCTTCCTCATTACCTCCTTGAGCTCGTCAGGAGGCAGCTGATCCAGGCTCTGCAGCTTGCCCAGGCTTTGTCTGTGACTCTGGTGGAACCGGAAGAAGTCCGCAGCGCTGTTCTTCAGCAGGTACATGACCAGGCCCAGGCTGGGGGCCCGGGAGTACGCCATTGATGGCAGAGCGGATGAGAGATCTTTGAAACAAAATGCCACAGTTCAGTTTCATACTTTGGTGTTAATAATAAAAAGCTAAAAGCGCCTCATAAGATTCTGGATTTCTAGATTCATCCATCAGCTGTGAGACGCTGAAAACCTATGACGAATGGAAGCGGACTACATTCCCTTAATAGCAGGTAGAAAAGTCTGCCTCGTATACAGAGTCAGACTCCCTCCACTGTTTCTGGTAAGATCATCACTGACCTGCGCGCCCCCCGTCCCGGCCCGCTGGCTCGCTGCCTGACGGGCTGAAGAGGCAGATGCTGAACTGAGCCTGCGCCGAGCTCTGCAGCAGCAGCGTCTGGCAGTACTCCATGATGTTAGCACACACCTGAGGACAGAGGACAGAGGACAGAGGACAGCAGGTCATCCACAACGCAGTGCTGACAACACACACCGTGTCAGTGGTATATCTATCCCTGTCCGACCCTCGGAATATGTGAAAGGAAAGTCGGTTACTTCTGACGGTGAAAACACATTTCAAGGGAGGAAGCTCATGTATAGGCTGTTTTAATTCATACCTGTTGCATGGCCACCTCCATCTCCTCTCGTCTTTCTGCCGAGTCAGCAGGCGCAGAGATCTCGGCCTGCTTCAGCAACCTCTCCCTCTCGCTGCCCGCCAGACGGCCAAGCAGGGACAGACAGAGCCGCTGAACAAAGAAGAAACACATTACTACACAATACATACATTTGATCGTGTGTTACCAGGAATAGCAAACATGAAAGAAAAAACATCTATACCATCATAATATAAAACAAAAGCAGCTGTCTCACCTGGAATCTGTTGATGTGGCCCTGGAACTCCATGAGAGCCGCACTGTTGACCTCACCGCCTGACTCAAGGGCCCCTGGGAGACCAAGCAGGACATCAATAACACTGTTCATAGTCTGGTGTGTTTATTCGCACAATGGAAATCAAATCGATGGCAAAGTGAATGAAAAAAGAGTCGATGGAGTGTTTATTATTTTACCTGGCAGAGCCGTCTTACTGATGATGCCGGTCAGCAGGGAGAGCTCCTGCAAAGCTCCCATACTGAGCTCCGGACAGCGCAACAGGGACTGAATGGTGTCCGAGTGCACTATCAGCCACTGGAGAACCTACACACACACACACACAGAGAAAGTTACTCCAGAATACACACATCTTTCTCACTTCAGCCCAACTAGGGTCCACAGAATATGTACATGTATGAGACAGCATTTGTATCCAAGTGGATCCTCAAGAACATACAGACTTCTAGGATTTTTAGGGTTCATTGATTTAAAAAAAATCCAAATAAGATAATCATTGTCTTTGTGAGCAGTGGTTGTGTGCGTACCTGTGCTGCCCCCTGCTGGTGGTTCATGGTGGTAGAGGTCAGGATCACCTGGAAGAGCCTCAAGGTGGGTAAGAGAATCTGCCGGTAGCGGTCCATGGGGCTGGGGATGAAGCCTGAGGGGTCCCTCACCACCCTGCAGAGCACCAGGGAACAGACACACGGATGTTTTGCTAAACACACTGAGGATCAGACTTTATTAGAACAGAGAGAAAGAAGAACATGAAGTCACTTAAATGCACTCGGAAAAGCAACAAAGTAAAGCGACTGTGGCTGCGAGGGAGTGCGGTCGTCTTTCAACCAGAAGGTTGTGGGTTCGCTCCCAGCCCATGCAGTCTACACGTCTGTATGAATGGGTGAATGACATGTAGTATGTAAAGCGCTTTGAGGGGTCGTAAAGACTGGATAAAGCGCTATATAAGTACAGTCCATTTACCATTTAAGAAGAAGCCAAGAATTTGCTGACTGACTGTTTTTACTTGGAAGAGTTTCATTGTGTTGGTTTCAGGGTTCATACACTTTTTCACCAATGATTTTCAATGACTTCTCCGTGACCTTTACCTAATTTTCCATGACCAAAACAATTACTCTTTCTCAGCGGTACCACTGAAAATGGTTTATTTTAACATGGAACAGGAAAATAAGGTCTGAAACATGTTGTGCCGATCTAAAACAAATCAAATAGTTGGCTTGCTAGCTTCTACACGCTAAAGCAACTCAAATCTCTCACCAGTAAAATACCTCGTCAGTTAAATGCTAATTTACGTTTCATTACTATACAGTATTTATTATCATTATAGTATTACTATTTTGGCGATGAGATAAAATATAAATTATATTTGATGCAACTTTAGTTACATTTCCAGGAATTTTCCAAAACTTTGGGAAAAATATTGTTTTCCATAACTTTTCCAGGGCCTGGAATTAGCATTTTGAATTTCCATGACTTTTCCAGGTTTTTAATGACCGTAAGAACCCTGTGTTTTACTGAGGAATTAGTATTTGGTACTCTTTACACTTATTGGGTATAAATCTGTTCAAAACCAACAACATTGCCATTTTAAACTCCTCTTTCCGTTCCACATGCATACCTGTGTGCATCGCTGTCAGGCACCATGTCAAACACCTGACACTCGATCAGCTGTGCCACCAGGCCGCAGCGCAGCAGCTCCACAGCGCCCTGACCCGTCTTAGCCACGCGGGTCAGCAGAGCCTGAGAACACACACACACAGTTATACCTTCATAAACCTGTGCTTATAGAGTTTCTTTTATGTGAAGAAAACAGTGCACATGTCCTCACCATCTTGCTCTCGTAGATGTAGAGTGGTTTGAGGAGGGGGGGCTGAGGCGTGAGCAGGGTCTGCAGGGCCACGTCGTCCTGCCTCAGGCTCTCCACCAGCGAGCGCAGGTAGCCGCTGTTGCAGACGTACACCAGCCACTGGTTCTGACGGTCTATGGACAGGATCCGGTCCAGCACGGCCAGAGCCAACATCTGACGGGGGAAACAAAAAGGCAGAGTGTAAGACAGCAAGCCTGAGTCGAGGCAGTGAAGAAATGTGATGAATCCTGCATTCACAGCAGCAAAACAGGGAGGGAGAGTGCGGATTAAAGATGATACAAATAAGTGGACTATCAAATAAAAGAGGCGAACACACATGAAATAAAATAAGTGGTAAAAATAAGGAAGCAGCATAATAAAAGTAAGTGAGTGTTAACAAAAATAAATAAATACAAGAGTGAACTAGCTTCCAGTAAATACAGAGGTATTTCTCTGAGCTGCTTAGAAATGGATTCATCTTATTTTAAGCCTCTCAGTAGACCTTGAATATGCTTTAAAGTTCACTTAAGTGCTGAAATGGCAGAGTGAGCATGCTTTTCTCATGTAATGGCTCTTACCCTGCTGATTTCATGGCCGTCACAGGCGTCCCGACACACCACCTCCATCAGAGACTTGCCATAGCTCTCGATAATAGAGAGATTCTCTCTCTGCAGTTTGGAGAAACCGTCCTCGGGGGCTGTGAGACGCTCCCACATGGCCTTCCCTGCTGTAGGGATGGAGAGCAGAAAGCATCGATACATTGTCTAAGGATAGAGGGTGTCGTTTTTCTCATACTGATAGTCTGAACAATCTGTGCTGTTGTATTTGCTGTAAAGTGTCTCTACTGTAGGCTATTTTTATTATATGTACAGCACTTTGGCTCGACTAAAAATCATTTATAAATGTGCTATATAAATAAAACTTGATTTGATTTGATTTGTCCCTTTGACATAACAGATCAAAAGATGTATCTGTAAAAGAAACGGTCCAAACTCAATTCAGACAGCATCTACCAGACAATAAATCACTTTATGGAATAACAAGAGAACCGTATCAGACTTGAAATAAAGCTTTTGATCCCTAACTATTTTCCAGACAGTCTGTGTTAATGTCTCTGTGTTGTACCTGTCTGCAGAGTGTCTGGTTCGTCAGGTTTCTGGGCGATTTGAAGGTAGTACAGCAGGGAGCCATACAGGTGAGCACGCAGGCGCTGGTATCCTCCTCCTGAAGTGTTAAAGACAATATTATAAACTATCACCTAGCAACATATCCCACGTGACAAATGTGGATGTATGTCATCACTAACCAGTACAAAGGATGAAGTCCAGCAGCTTGCGGAGAATCAGATGCAGGGCGGAGTTGGCGATTGAGGCGAAGCCAGAGGAGACTTCTAATCCCGCCCCCTGCTGCTGCTCGGACAGGACTGATTGGCTGAGGTGAGCTGTCAGAGTGAAGACTGCCCCGGCGACAATGGGCATCAGTTCTCCTGCTGCATCCTCAGATAACACCTGGACAATTCAAAGCACCATTTCGATTTAGTTCTGTAAGATGTTTCTGGTGATTGCTATGTCAGCTATTTACTTCGATTGCAATAAACATGATATCGGAATAAAATCCACGACACCCTTGAGTATATTCCTTAAAGTTCTCCCCCACAATATAATACAAACACCCATAGCTGCACTTCCATGTGCCAAGCGGCCTCACTGACCTTGTCATGCAGGTCCAGCAGCAGGTCTCTGATGATGAGCTGCCTGTCGTCAGCAGGGATGAGGTCAGCGGGGCAGGCGGTCAGCAGCGTCTCCACCAGGCTCCTCCACGACCGCAGTGCGTTTCGCTTTGCACTCAAACTCCTGCGGACGCGGTTGCGCTCCACCACCTGCTGCAGGATGGAGTTCACCTCCTAGAAGAGCACAACCACAGCATTGGTCAAAAAGGGCCCTTTTAACATTTACATTTAAACCAGGCACGACGTCTTTGGGTAATCTGACCCCAACACATGCTGCCTAATTACACCAATAACAAGCCATTCATTTGAGATGACTAACCTCCATTAACAGCGGCCTCTGTCCAATGGCTGCCATCCCCTGCAGTGCATTCACCTCTGCCACAAGCACTCTATGAAGCAACTGGGAGAAATAATAACATCATGTCACTCATTAGATGAACATCAAACACAAAATGTTAGTTATGACAACATGAAAATGTACGTGTTTGACCTTGGGACTCACCTTGACGTTGCACACGGTGTGTCCCTGCTCGTTGACGTGCTCGCAGTTAGCGATCACCTGCTCTATCTGTGTGCGCTCAAAGAAGTCCAGCTGCAGCAGCTCAGGCATATCCTGACTGAAGTCGATGGCGTCCAGCACGCTCAGCAACTTCCTGCGCACTGATGCATCACACAGGGACAAGAGGTCAGAATCTGATATGATATTAGAATCAAGGAATTCCTTAAGAGCCTTCAATGACAGTTTGATTACAAATCTCAAAACATTCAAGCCGGCAAAGTGTCCTTAAGCGTTGCCTGCATGTATATAGAGAATGTTTAAATGTGTTCCAAAGAGCACAAACCTTTAGAAACGGTGTCGAAATGCAAGAAGCCACAGACTGATCTGGTTTCTTCTTCCATTCCTGATTCTCCATTAGCTATAAAGTAAAGTAAGGATGTTCTTATGTTCACGCATTAGGCAGCTCTGACTGGAAGCTAAAGAGTTGAACTGAATTTAAAGACGGATACCTGTGCGCTGAGTGTGAGGCTGGTCGTCCAACAGCAGGCTGACCAGGCGCTGTGTGTGTGAGCGCTGGCGGTTCAGTGAGGTCACTCTCAGCTCGATGGCGGCTGTTTTCATGAGCCACGACATCTGGGAGAGAGCGGCGATCTGATTACCTGAGGACAGCAGAGGGTAGAAGTGATGCAATGAACAATAAAATACATCTTTAAGTCAACAGACATCCACATATAGACGGGGGGAGGGAGTCCAGCAGATGGCGGTAATGCACTGAATTACAGAACTAAAAACAGTAGAAGAAGGTAAGAAAAGAGAGGAGGGAGGGAGGTGTATGCTGTGGAATAGCCATGCTTCCATGCTTCTATGTACACATGTCCACATGCAGGAAATGGTCCTGACAGACAGCTTGTGTGAAAGGGACTTTAGTTCTCTACGGTTCTGCTTTTCCTGCGTTCATGTTTTTTATTAATCACATCTCTGATCCCTGTGTTTTGATATATGTTAGTACTCAGTAGAGAATGATCTACTCACTGGGCAGGATGAAGGGAAGGTGCTGCAGGTGAGAGAACAGGAAGTCCTGGCTGGTCCTCAAATAGCGCATGGTGGGTCCTGATGTGTCGGGGCAGGCACACAGCTGGTAGATCACCTGAGAGAGGAAAACAATGACAGAAATATCCAATCCAATCCAACTTTATTTATATAGCACTTTAAAACCTTCAGACCAAAGTGCTGTGCAGAGAGATAAGCTCACACAACATAATATAAATACATTTAAAATACAAGATACAAACACAAAACAAACCAGAATAAATGTAATAATAAAAAATAAAAACAGCCATATAATAAAAACAATAGACCACTGAAAGCAAATAAAAGCAACAATCTACTCGTTTCCGAAAGCTAAGGAGAAGAGGTGGGTTTTAAGACGGGATTTAAAAGCAGACAGTGTGGGAGCCTGTCTGATGAACAAGGGCAGGTCGTTCCTGCAGCAGAGAAAGCACGGTCCCCTCTGCGCTTAGACTTTGTTTTTGGCACCCTCAGGAGCAACTGATCAGCTGACCTGAGAGTGCGAGTGGGCGTGTAGCTGTGTAACAGCTCAGAGAGGTAGGGCGGGGCCAGGCCATTGAGGGCTTTAAAAGTAAATAAAAGAGTTTTCAAATGAATCCTCGAATGAACGGGCAGCCAGTGGAGTGAAGATAAAATATACCATGTAGACATTCACCTGACGGCTATGACACATTAGAATCAAGGTGTCTTTAATAGAGGATGTAGTGTACCTGGTAGCAGAGCTCAGCCAGGTGAGGGGCCTGCTGAGTGAGCACAGGTCCTGATCTCTTCTCTGTGCCTCTCTGCAGCAGACTCAGGATTGCGTGCAGGCAGCTGCGTGGACACCCCAACACACCTGTAACGCACAAATGCAAGGTCAACATTTCATCTTCACCAGAACACAAACATTGGCTCTAATCCCATCATCCAAACTGAACAGGCCATCAGCTAGAGTCTGACCTGGGTCCTGGAGGTTGGTGGAGGACACAGGCTTCTTGACTTCATATCCCAGAAGGTACAGGGCCAGGTTTGGTGTCTTCAGATCCAAGGAGGTGATGAGCAGGTTCAGCAGATGGATCTGTGTTTCGTGTCGGATCCTTGCGACCTTCTGTTGTGCGTCAGCGTCTGGAGGTTTAAGGGTAATGAAGAAGGTGAGTTTGAGTGTGGCCGTGATGATACACAGGCTAAGCTCCCACAGTATCAAGACAGGAGGATTTAACCTAATGCAGAAGATCTTTTATTATTAACTTCATTTCTTCAGACTCACCATCTCCGTTCTCTGTTCCCTCCTCGGCCTCTTCATTGTCGAGACACTCCACAAAGCCGGCCATTAGCTTTTCACTCACAGCCTGAGGGACAGGAACAAAAAGAGTTATCATCTTCCATCATAAACAACACGCAGAACAAAAGTTGCACACTTTACAACATGAACACAGAAACACCAAAGTGATTAGAGTAAAACCAAACGATAAAGACACAAGAGCTTTATTCCAATTTATTTAGACAGCATAACATATTAATGTAGATATTATACAGTACAGTATCGTTACACTGGATGAATGTACCAGCTTTTATAGAAATCAGGCTATAGGATCTAATTATATCTATTTAAATAATGTAAACATATATACAACTAGAGTCAAATAGGGTTATTAGCAATGTCATTTTTAGTATACTGCTCATCATTTTGTGAAATATTCTTAAACTGGGTTGTACAACGCTGTTTATTTGGACATACCTGGTCATGTGTGAAATCTCCCACCAGCCTGTTCTGAATGTTGGGGTAGTTGGCGATACGACGCAGGATCTTGGCACTCTGGAAGGAAGCCTCTGGGTTGGAGCTGCTGTGGTACAGATACCTGCGAGGGACAAATATAGACCACCATTAGGGATTGGTATCGTTTGAAATTTATCAATTCCGATTCCGGTTCTTATCGATTCCAAAATTGTAAAAGAAAGAGGTCAAACGTTTAGATAATAAAAATGTCTTTATTATTTTAAGCTTTAACTGAAATGTTTACAAATAACAAATATACATGCAATACAAATGTATTGCACAATAGCTGTGCTTTATTTTAACTGAGCTATGCCTGTGGCAAGCTGTTAACAGGCATTACACTGTGCCTTGTCTTTTTCTTTTTTAGTGTAGTGGAGCCTCACTTTAGAGCGTTTACCGCGACCCATCTTTGGTGTTATGAAGTGACTGAGCTCGTGAACTGTCTACGGGAGGGCGGGGGGAGCCTCGCTGCGGGGCAACTGTGGACCTCTGTCGCCTGTCAGCGCAACTTACATGATGCCGTTTAAAAAAAATTAAGGGCGGAGCCGGCCGCCAGCGAACCGAGCCGGCCGTCAACGGCCCGCTGACGGCCGGCCGTTCTGTGATTCTCCAGAACACACAGATGGCCAGTCCGCCCTTACCCTGTATTCCACCGGGTCACCGCGGCGCAGACGGACCCGGTGGAATACAGGGTCTACCGCGTCTAGGAACCGTTAAGCAGAACCGAAATTGTGTATTTTGAACGGGTACCCAGCATTTTCTTATCGGTTCTCATCTGGAACCGAGTTTCGGTACCCAACCCTAACCACCATTAATAATGTGAAGGTCCGACACATGAACACAGAAGAACAGACTATCCCAGCGATGGGTATCATTCCACAGTTTATATTAAAACCTGGGTGCCCATTTTTACCTGCCAATATTGACAATGTGATCGGCCCTTCGTGTTTGAGGGCTGACCCCCTGGAGAAGCTGCTCCAAGGGGGAGACCAGCATGGAGGCCTGGCTCTCCCTGAGGAGGTCCATGAACACCACCTCCTTCTGCAGGGCCAAGTCCAGCAGGCACAGGACGCGCAGCACCGCCGACTCCAAGTGCTTCTTACCTGTCGGGGAGAGGAGCAGAGCTTGTCAGTACACACGCACACAGACACACAGACACACACGCACACAGACACACACGCACATAAGCACACACACACAGACACACACAGACACATAAGCACACAGACACACACGCACACAGAGACACACACGCACACAGACACATAAGCACACTCCCTTTTGTTCTCCAGCAAGTGCATATGTTCTCTCACCAGGGAAGGGTGCATAGGTGTCCAGCTGGCGCACTCCCTCCTCCAGCAGGCTGAGGCAGAGCGTCAGCGTGGGCGAGTCGTTCAGCAGGTGGAACATGAGGCTGTGGCCCGGGGGCTTGTGGGCCGCGAGCTGCTCGCCCTGCAGCTCCACTATCTCCTGGACAAAGTCTGAGGGCTGGGGCTCGTAGTCCCGCAGCAGCTTGTGGAACACCTCCAGCACAGCGTCAGCTACCTCCCACTGAGAGACCAGAGCCAGGGAGAGACAGCTGAGTATGTGTAGTCCAAAGAGCATACATGCATGCACATGTTAAGAGACTGGGTGAGCACTTTACCTTCTCAGCTGGATGGCGATATGCTCGGGTGGGGAAGGGGAGGAACACAGAGTCACGCAAGAAGTTCAGGTATGGTTGGAAGCCGGGTGCGCGTAGCCCCGCCCCTAAATTAACAGGCAGGCTGCTCTCCACCAATGTGCTGATCAGGTGACAGAAGCCCCGTGTCAGAGGATACTCCTCACAGCTGGACTCAATCTCATTCAGCTCCACCTGAGAGTCAAACAAAGAGGATCACAAATGGTACAACAATAATGTTCATCTTGTTCAAGGATGAACATTTAATAAAAAGGAAGGTTTTTACTTTGAGAGATTCAAATAAACCTGTAATTTATATACAGTAAACCTTTTTTTTTTTTTTTTTTACAACCTGCACCATTCAAGTCTACATTATTTTGCATATTTGGATCCTAAAAATATGCCCTATAGGCATCAGTGAAATGTTGATGCTGAAAAATGATTCCATGTAATGAAGCATCTTATTATATACATTTATTTATATATCTTATTAGCCGTATCCTCAAGTAAAGCGAGACCGAGAATAATCTAAACTTCGTCAAACACAAAAGACTCACCTCAATTCCAGCTGCCTGCCTCTGTCCCGGGGCTCGCACTGTCTGAAGGATCTGTGGTAAGAGAACATGAAGATAGAAAACTGAAAGACTATCGAAACAATGCCATAACAGAATGAAGTCTTTTTGTGAAGATAAGAGAATAACAAAAGATAGATACTGGTATCACTGAGATAAAATGACTGGCTGACAATACAGTTCAAGTGTTGTGTTGGTCTGGTATAATAGCCAAAATACTGCCTCAAAGACTCACTCCTCCATCCCAATATGAAAACTAAACCGTGTCCTTTCAGAAACTTTAAACTTCATCAACTTAACCCTCCTGTTGTGTTCGGGTCAAATCTGACCGATTTACTACTTTCATCTATCATAACTTTTTAGTTTTACATTCGATTGCATTAAGGCTTTATGATATCCTTCACATTAGACATTTGAACATATTAAATTGCTGATCATCACTTTCATTGCATTTTGGATGATTTAGTGAACTTTGTAACATCCATGGTGTTCCCGGTCACATGACCGCCATAAAGAAAAGGAATTAGTAACCATTCGGATCAGATCAAACACACACACAAACAGCCACACACACACATTAGATGTGTGTGTGTCCCCCCCCCTCTTATGAGCCCATCCCCCTACATGGATCACACCTGGCACACGCAATACATGTTCAGTGTCTATTCTTTGTATATTTACTGCAGTTTTCATGTATACCAGTAGTCTGATACAATGTACAGTTTGAAAGGGTGTTAAATGAAATGTGGTGATGATTAATGGTTTTTGTGTTAATGTAATAGCAGTTAAAACAGGACCGGTCAAATTTGACCGTGAACACCAAAGTAAGGGGGAAACTAATACAACAGGAGGGTTAACTTGTTATATTCATGTTCAACCGCTAACCTGAGTGTATTCCAGTGACTGCCACAGTGAGGCAGCGATCTCTGGTGACTTCCCAAAAGCTGCCAGGCAGCGCAGGACCTCCGCCTTCAGGACGGGGGGGACGCTGCACTGCAGCAGCCCCAACATCACCACCACGGGGGTCCACTGGGGATGCTCACACAGCGCCAGGCGAGCATTTTCACTCTATGGAGAAAGAGAACATTATATAAATGTATCTAACAAAACACACCCTAATACACTTAGAGAAGGACAATCTCATAAACCTGAACATACAGATTCCTTCAGGAGATAAGGTGAGTGTAAAAGGAATTACAAATAACATCACACATTGATCTCCATCTTAATGATGTTTTATAATCCCTAAATATGAGCAGCAAATAGGCCTATCCTTAAGTGACTGTTCCTCCATACCCATGTGATGATGGTGGTGAGCAGCTGCAGGAAGGAGGTGAGTCCTTCCAGCTCTCTCTGGGTGATGCCTCTGAGGGACGGGTGGCGGAACTGTGCTGCGTCTGGGTTTGGAAAGTCTCGCCGCAGGTTCTCATGGTAGAGCATCAGGGAGTGAAAGAAGTGCTCCCAAGACACCGGGCTGCCGGACACTCCCTGGAGGTTGTCACCTGCGTACATGAACACGAAGTTAGTTTGGTATTCATTTGGATACGTATTACACTAAAGCTAGACAATAGACTTTAAGAGTCTAGTGTGCATATCACCTACATCTGAAGTCACATGCAGATACCTCAGAGGCCAAACTGCACTTTGAATGTTAAACGGCTTCAATTTCAGAGAGAAATACAAAAAGATGTGTCTGTTGTTATTCAAACCCAGACAATTATTTTCTGAAATGTTTCCTGTCTTTAGAAAACATCTGCTCTTACTGTGTGTGGCTCCGTTGGTTTTGAGCAGGCTGAAGGCGTAGTGGGAACACTGAGGCCCGTTGGCGAGTCCTTTCAGCATACGGAGATAGGAGATATAGAGGGTGGAGGGCAGGAGGTCTCCCATCTGACGCACAAACTTGGACAGAACCACCTGCGTCAAAGCATATGTAAAGGGAAATATGATTGATTGATTATGATTTCTTCCAGAAAGCCATAATCTAAAGTCAACAGAATCATTGATTAGAGGAGAAACTTTTTTTTGAGCATGTTCCAGAAAAGGCAGCTCTCACCTGTTTGTGCGGAGGCCTTTGCAGCGCCATCCCCAGGTAGGACCCCTGCAGGGAGGTGTGTTGCAGAGACTCTGTGGGACACCAGAACTCCAGACCCAACTCCAGTCCAAACGGGTCCTTACTGTAAAACTCTCCTATCTGCAAAGGCAAAGCAGTAACCGCAACTGTCACAAACTCAAACCCAGGCAGTTTGATTTCAATGTTTCTCGTTTGGTATTGAAAAAATGCAATAAACACTGACGAGGTTCATGAGATGGTCTAAGTCCTTGCGTAGCGACGATGGAAGCTCGCTCTCCATTTGTAAAGACATGTGCACCAGACGGGCATCCTCATCAGCGCGGTTACGAAGCTGCTTCACCTACAAATATAGCACAAATATGTTATTTTCATTCAGCATGAAAAGTATACAAATACAAGCTAAAGACACACTTCAGGATGATATACATTGGTAGCGGACACCTGTGAGATCTCTCACCTTCATTGGCATGAGTGCCAGGAAGTCTGTGATGAGTGAATGGAGGCGGCGGATGTAAAACTCTTCCTGTGCACAGCCCTCACATCCCAGGATGCCCTCCTTCATGAACAGGAAGACGTCTCCCAGCAGAGCCTGGTCGGCCAGAGCCTCGTCTGCCTCTGTGAACTCCACCAGGGCTGCACAGCACACACATGGACATTCTTTGTTTTATATTTGATGTATGCACCACGCCATCAAGTCAAATTCCTCGTATGTGTGAACCTACCTGGCAATAAACCCGTTTCTGATTCTGACATACAAGTATTTGTAACATTGAATAGCTGCTATAATTGAGACCTTATTTGACTTCATAGGGCAAACCAATAGAAAAAGGAACTTACCACCTCCCTGTGGTAGCTGGGAAAGGACCCTCAGAGACAGAGCCCAGGCCAGGCGACACACAGCCTGCAGACCTGGAAGCTTCCACGGCTGGCCATCCATCAGCCGGCTGTGCACCGCAGACACGTACTGCCGCTCAGTCAGCAATGGCAGCGCCTGGATCAGATCTGGAGGAACACAGAGACGATCACTCATTAGCTGTAGAAGAAAGACACTGAAATCTAGAGCAATACAAAAGATAATCACATGTTCTCACCTTCTCTATCTTCTGTTCCCTGTTCTACAAAGCTGACATCCAAGCAGTAGAGTAGTGCCATGACCAGAGCCAGGTTCACGCTATCCAATGAGCCATCAGCTTGAGCGCTCACTGTCTCCAGGTGGCCAATAAGAGCCAGGGTGTCGTCTTTAGACAAAGGTGACTGGCAGGTCCACGAAAACAGGCTGTCTGCCAGAGCCTGTCTGCTCTCTTTAATAAGGTCCGAGACCTGCGGACAGAAGAGGGAGTTTTCAGTTACAACATAACGCTACTGGCGTTGCATGAGTTGAGTATGATTGAAAATCAACTTTTAGCAAAAGAAAGGTATTTCCATTTCAAATGAACACCAAAGATTTGCTTCTACCTCTTTCCGGTGCTTCTCGTTGCCCAGGCCGCGCTCCTTCTGCAGCCGTTCAAATTCACGCGCCACATTTATCTCCGACACCAATGCCAGGACGCGTTTGGTCAGACCCTGGTTCATCAGTTCGTCTGTGAACCGTGTGGTCAAAGCCACCAGCTCTCCACTGAAGGAGAAAACAAACAGAACAAGTAAATAACAAGAACACGTAGTTATTATGTAAAATAAAACAACAGGACAATTTAACATTTAAAGCAGCTGTCACTGCAGCTGTCAGTAGATGGCATTTTTACCTCAGGTCCAGGGTGAAGGTCTTGCCATGGCGTGACTGGATGAGTGTGCGCAGAGAGTTGGCCACACAAAGCTTTCCATCCCAGTAGAGCAGCACAGCTACCAGACCTCGTGTCAGACCTGGAAAATGGGGCTGCTGTTGCTCACCTAGAGACAGATACAAATATTTTGAGAATCAGTTGTGTGAAACGTCTATGTCTTTACTACAGCAAATCAGGCCAGGTTTTTCTTGTATCTACCCCACACAATGTATATAACTTCCTTTAGAATTTAGCTTTCAAGTTGTGTCCTTTTATCATGTCTACTTTACCTGCTAACAGAAGCTCCAAAGCTGATAACTCTCCAATATCAAACAGATCGCTGAGGATGAAGGCCTCTGAGAGAAGCTGCTCTGGAAGGAGCCGTGACCCCTGCTGACCCTGGATGGCGATGCCTTCTGTGCTGGCTTTACGCACCTTCTCTCTCTGCTCTGCACTCTTTGGCTGAAAATAAAGTGAAGACAAAATGTTAGAACATTCTCAAGACACACTGTCAATAGAAAATGCATCTGTCTGCCCCAAGGAAGGTGCAGGATACACGGAAAGAAAACTATCGTCACATTCACATATGTAGCGGGTCACTTCAAGAGTGTTCTCTCACCGGGTTTTTGAAGAGTGAGAGAAAGTGTGGTTTGTGTTTCTTCAGCTGCAGGTCGAGGAGGTGGACGCTCTCTGGCTGTCTCCTCAACACCGCTCCGTCCACTGTCTCCCATAGTTCCTTCAGCGGCCCCCACAGACTGGCTCCTGGGTAGGAAAATGTGTTTTTCCAAGGTCTTGTGTCAAATAAACATGCAGAGCTAGACCCTGTAAAACTTGCATTGGTATACCTTGCTTTATCTATTATGCGGTATATATATGTAATATTATATATATATGTAAATTGTTTTGAGGGAGGGTTTTATCATACAAATGTTATATGCGTTATAGAGTCAAATTGTATTCTAGCAATACAAATATGTATGTTTAACAGTGAATAGTATCACAAAGGTTTGTATGGTTGACATTTGTTCCTGATGTTGAAATTGTGAACCATTTTTAAACTTAAACAATTAATAATAATAATAATAATATGGTTAATGTTAGTTAGTCAAGATTTAGCCTATTTACCGAATCATTTTAGATTGCTTATCATTGTTTTATACACTACTAGGTTCTGAGCTGTCACTGCGCAACATCAACAGAGTCTGTGCATACATATCTGACCGTTAACTGGTACCAGTAAACAACTATGACTCATTACCAACAGACAGAAGATAATTAGATAATCTGCACCTGAATTTAACTCTTACACGAACTTGTTGTTGTTAGCATCCTAGTACAAAATGGGTCTTTCCTTGTTCCAAGTAAGTTAGTTTCATTTTTGATCCCAATGAGTAAACTCGTCTGCTGACCCGTTTGACAGGGGTTCCGTGAGAGAAGTCATACTGCCCGTATTTTGTTCTAATATAAAAATGTGTTAACGCTAAAGCTGAGCACTTTGCCCAGCAAATAGTTAAACCAAAATTAGCTAAACTAACGTGTTTTGCAGGCTAGGCTAAATTAGCCTAGCAGCCTGAGTGAATTTGAGTCAACCATCGCCATGTGGTCAAAACCTGACGTCGCCTAAACTTGCGCTAAACAGAAAATATGTACGTGTTTATCTGTGAAATTATAACTCATAGCAGCTCATAGAAGTCAACACAAATTGGTAACTTTACGAAATAAATATAGTTCATACCCGAATTTACCGCCATCTGGGCCGCCATGACACACTTTCTGAAAATTGGGCAGAAGGTGTCGGGTTTGTGCCGTAGTGAAATTTAAAATAATGTCTTCTCTAAACACGCTTCAATACTATTTTCTCAAATGATACTAACCCGTTCTACTTAAATGTGAATACTGGGTGGTTAGTTTTGTAAATTAGTTTAAATCATTTATGAAATTCTGATTGACCCTTGCAGGCGAGGTCCTCAGACCGCAGGGGCTATCTAGCTAGCTAAGTGGGAATTGTAGTTAATTCATGTATTTCCTGAATAAGTTATTTTAATACATTTCAAATCGACATAATTTATTTTAAGAATTCAGTTCTCTTTCAAATATTATTTCAAACTACATATTGGTAAATCAGCCCCCGTTATGCCTTGAAACGGGTTAATGGACCACAAGTGACACAAACATTGGTTCCGCCCTGTGTTCGCCCGTACTGTTTTGACGTTACACCAACATGTCCACGCAGTCTGACAGTAGAAAACCCGTGACCGCTGGGATGAAAATGTCTCATTCATGAATATAAAACATCGCAAATGTTTCACTTTATTAAAATAGAGTGCTTGGTAACTATTTAATCAAAACCATGGCTCGGGTTGTGAAAGTGTTTCGCACTCTGCGGAATAACTGGAAGAAATCCACATTTGCTGTGTGCGTCTTGTCTTATGGAGGCTACTGGCTGAATGGTAAACACAGGTGAGTGTCTCAGGTTATAAAATGATCTCAAATATGATAAAGCATTCTGCATGTTTTAGTGTTTTAACATTGTGTGTCTTGTGTTTTGCTAGTGACTCCCTTCTGCGGAGGGAGGCCTGTCTATTGGCGAGGGTAAGACACTTGTGTTTGCTCATACATTGTCATAATTTAAGCCAAACCCCATCTGAAATGCATTTTTAGGCCTAATTGTAATCATCATAACTCCTGATAGGAGTTTGGGCGTCAACAAATAGCACCACATGAGCGTCTGAGGAAAGCAACAGTGATTTTGAACCCTGCAGCCTGCGGTGGGTAAGTATCCTCTCGGTATTTTCTACACTTAAGACCCTGGTCTTTCTCACAATATTCACAACTTCCTCTCTAAATCTCCCCCAGGAAAGCCAACAACCTGTTTGAAAAGAATGCTGCTCCTATATTACACCTGGCTGGTGTGGAGGTGACAATAGTAAAGGTAAACTTGTATTTCCCATTTGGAATCCATCAGTGCTACAGTATGTGTTTCTAGTAGGAATCCCATGTGACACCCCATGTGACTTGTTTCTTCACAGACAGATTATGAAGGCCAGGCAAAAAAACTGATGGAGCTTGCAGAACAAACAGACATGCTGATCGTGGCCGGAGGGGATGGCACCTTGCAGGAAGTCGTCACAGGATTACTGCGAAGGCCCGATCAAGTATGTCTCACACACTTATTGTATTGTCACCAGGATTTGGTTTTAGAGATGAATGCAAAACATGTCCCAATGTTTCCATTTATTGATGTCAATAATACATGTTTAATGACTACAGGACACCATCTGTCACACACCCATTGGATTCATTCCACTGGGCTCCCGCAACTCCCTGAGTCCGAGTCTTCACCTCCTCAGTGACAACAAGGTCAAGTAAGTATCTATTTAAAATTATACTGAAAGATCCGAATTTTAGCATCATACAATCTCACTGGGTGTGGCACACTAACTACACATCGGACAATATATGGACATGACCTTGTTTATTTTTACTGACCCCAATATTGTCAATGTGTTTTACATGCATCTTTGTTTACTTCAGTATGTCACTAACAGCCAGAATAAACAGCAGGGTTGTCCTATATATTATAAGACTTGGCTGCAGCGCATATCACACATTATTATTATTATGTCGGGACCCCCTTGAAAACGAGATGGTGCATCTCAAGGGGTTTATCCGAATGAATACATTTCTATATATTAAAGTTGACAGAGCCCCGTAACATTTCATTTTATTTAGGATATTATATATCATATACTTTTGTCTTATTCAAATTCCATTGTCTGAATAATACAAAGGATTCAAGTAATAGGATTAATATGCTATTATACTTATAGTATATCCGTATCATTAAATGACAGTAATATAGTTTATCTCAATTATTTCTAAGATCATTCATGGTCCAATAATTAGTTATTGTGTAAGTTATTGTTACTGTGTCAGACTGTGTAAAAATGCAGTATGTGTATGTTTACGTTTTTTTTTCTTCTCATAAATAACTTTCATAGAGACATTACATCAGCAACACTGTCCATATTGAAGGGAGAAACTGTTCCTCTGGATGTGCTGCAAATCAAAGTAAGGAAACATATCAAATTGATTACAAATAAAAATAATATAAGTCTTAAAGGTACAGACTTGGCTTGGTCAGTTTTTTTTACAGGTCATATCAACAGATGATCTAAGAAATATTAAATCTCACATTCATAAAATGACTCTTCTCATGAAGTAGTATAATGTGTCCATTGTTGTTTGGATCTATAATTTGTGTCTTTGTGTTCCAGGGGGAGACAGAGCAGCCCGTCTTCGCTCTGATGGGATTACGTTGGGGTGCTTTTAGAGATGTGGCGGCAAAAATCAGCAAGTAAGATTACAACATTGGTCACTCAGATTATAAACCCTGGATAATTCCCCAAACATGAAAGTAATTAACCTTTTTTGCTAATAGATATTGGTACCTTGGACCACTGAAGACCAGCGCAGCACATTGGTTAAGTACTCTACATGTAAGGATATATTTGTTTGCTTAACATACTTGGGTTAGAACAGTATATTTAACTAGTGATGGGCTTTCATAAAATATGATATCAGAAAGAAAATTAGATTTTCTTATGAACAAAGAAACACTGACATGTGTAGCCTGTTTTCTACATCAATTGAATATCAGATGGACCTTAAACAGTTGTTAACATAAAAGTATTTCTTAAGTGTAGGTTTCAGATCAATACTACTATCCAACAATGATTTCTATCTCTGATCAAAAGAAACAGTCAATTTTGTTGACACCAAACACTAGTAAATATATGTTCTTAATTCTTTATTTTAAAATGTGTAATTTTTAATATGTATTAAATATATAGAGATGATCAGGAGCCTCATTGAAACACATCATTGCCTTGTCTAATCAGTATTCTGTAACATACCATAGATAGAGGTTTATTAGCATTACTGCTAACAGTTTACAAACAACTCAATAGAAGAAGAATACAAATAATAATAACAAAATATATTTTTTAAATGATTTACATCAAGAAATATAATGATCCCCATTTACCACCATGCACACATGCATACATATTTTATATATATATACAAATACAATTTGTGCATTCAAAAAAATCCCTAAAATAACAGAAACAAGCAATAAAAAGAGCCTAAAGACTTCAACCATCCATCTGTTCAACGTCATGAAATTATTTCCCTATTTCATGTCTCCCCATTTCCTCTTCACCTTCCCTTCACCAGGAGTGGCCCCTGGTCCGGGAGGTCTCAGTGTCCTACTTGGATCCAAACCTGCGACCCCCTGATCTGTCCCCTCAGAAGCTCCAGAGACCCAGCCTGCTGTACCGCATCTTCCTCCGGCTGAAACACCGCTGGAGCCCTCCTGTCGTAGGTCAGTGTGTGTCATTGTGTCGACGCTCGGGCCAAAGCATGGCAACTTTACACCAACATCCCAACAGTAAATGAGGTCCTTCGTGTGTGTGTTCCACAGAGCCTCCAAAAGTGGAAGAGCCAGAGGAGTGGAAAGAGGAGCAGCTATCGACGCTAGAGCTGTTTGTTCAAACGCACAACAAAAACCCAGTGCAGAGGGTCAGTACAACAATATGTGTATTTAAAAAATGTTTTACCTGTTCTTACAAAATCCTGAGCAATTGAATACTCAGTCGGTGTCATTAAACATTTTTTGCCTTTTTTTGAATTTGTATTTGTTTTACTTGCAGCGTATAAATGACTCCATGATGATCTACGCCGAACCGGACAACCTCACAGTGGGCGAGTACATCACTGTCGGGTCAGTAAATCCAGTTTTTCATTCATCTGATGCAAACAGACACATTTGGCATCCTTTTAAAGGTAATGTTCAATTCAATTCAAGTAAAAGAATGTAAATGTTCTTCATCCTAGAAACAAGAAAGACGAGGACCCGACCGTATTCACTAAGGAGGCCACTAAACTGGAAGCCAGTGCTTGCCGGCTGCAGCTGCCAGAGGTCAGATTTCATGAACTAAAGTACTTCTGATATTTGTCAGTGTACTTTCTAAAGATCAGTATTCCACTTTTGTGGCACTATTTGACTTTATGTTCTCACGCCCCGCAGGGTACCGCTGGCTTTTACAACATCGACAACGAGGAGTATGAGGCCATGCCTGTAGAGATAAGTCTGTTGCCACGGAAACTACGCTTCTTTATCAGTGCGGAGCGCAGGGAGCAGCTCCTCGCACAGATGCAGTGATGGAAAAATACATTACAACAAAGAGAAGATAAGAACAGACAGAGACAAAAACTGATCTCAAGAGAAACACAGGAGCAAAGAACCGCCAGACACTCTGAGGTTGTTTGGAAAACAGATGTCATACTAATGGATTATTTTACTACATGTCAATGATGATAGAATATACAGTTCATTATAAAGATCACGTTACACCCTGTTGTGTATAAAAGGACCAAGGCTTTGTTTCTTTAGGCCAGTCGCCTGTGCACAGATTGACCTGAGGAACGGACGTTATGTTTACTGAATGGTTTACTGATGCCATCACATTTGAACTTGGTCAATAAAAATCATTTCTGTCCAACTCAAGTGTATTTTGTAAGTATTTAGCACATGGCCTCTATTGATAGATGTATGTGTTTCTTGATTTAAAAAAAACACACAAAACTGCACTGCCGTCATAGGTTCATTTCCGTTGTGATCCTCTGGTTCCACACACAGCACACCGGAATTACGGGAAATAATAACAGGACAAGAAATTAGAACTATTAATATTAAAGTTAAACATTTCAGAAGGACATTGAATATGCTTCATGTAATTGTTTCTTTAGGGCCACTTTAAAGGGGCCCTATTGTGCTTTTTGTGACTTTGCTGTAGTATGTTATATAGGTTTTTGTGCATGTAAATGGTCTGCAAAGGCTAAAATCCCAGTGTTCCCTCCAGAGGGAGTTTCTATCACACACCCCCGCCCTGCCTGCAACGCCTCCATTGGACTCCTTTGTTTACATCCGTAACATAGTGACATCACTATATGTAACACTTGCGCTTCTATTGGCTAGCGCTCTAACACATTGTACGTGATAGGCTAAGGGGCGGGTCATCTCTAAGCAGTTAATCAATCACAACAGAGTCAGACCACTAACCAATCGGAGCAGACTAGGCTCTGGTTTCAGACAGAGGGTGAAAAGAGGTGCTGCAGCACAGACAGTGAGAAAAATAAAGACCTTTTTGAACATTAAAGCATGTAATCATGTCCCAGTAGAGACACTAAATAAATATATGAACCTGACAAATTAGCAAAATAGGGCCCTTTTGAACATGATCAGTAAAATGCTCAATTTCACATTTGTGGGGAGATTGATTTGTTTTTGTTGTGGGGCTGGGGCAAAATGGAACTGATGGACAAAGAGAGAAAGGACCGACCGGAAATCAAAAGTAGCGATGCATAAAGAAAAATATACAGTGTACCAGAGCATTAGCTGGCTGTGAGTAGCCTGCAGGGCTCAGCAGAGTATGTATGGGATGGAGGAATGGTGTATAGATGAATGGATATGGCAGAATAAAGGGATGCTGCAGCACTCTGAATGTGTCGCTAATGCCCAGATCTTGAAGCAGGAGTTTGGCAGACTCATGGTGAGGTCTGAGCTGACAGATGGTGTAAACAGCAAATCTGTGAGATTAAGCATGGCTGCATCCCAGGCCTCTTATCAGCTGGTTGGAACACAAAGGGAGGATCTTGCTTTGATTTGGGTGGTGTTGATTGCTGTGGAAAGATAGTGTGGGGCAATGGCAGATTTTAATAAGTAATTTACTTATCTTTACATTTTTAAATGTTGTACTTTTTACTCTTCATTCATTTGACCTCTTATTATTATTATTTTTCAGATACATACACATTTTAACATAATGTGGTAAAACTGTGTCGAGAGTACTTTAGTGATTTTAATTTGCACTTGACATAGAAAACAAAGCATGGTCGGCATTGATGCAGTATATCCTGACATTCAATCCCTAATATGGGTCAAGCTCTGTAAGTGCATTTCCCATAATGCAACTGGGTAGCATCTTTAACTAGACCGTACTTGCTTTACTTGCCATTAATTGTTATATCTTTCAAACCCCACACTTGCAGTTTGTAACACAGGCTTTCTTTTTAAAGTGATAGTCTAAAGACACATTTAAACTCGACCCTATGATGTCACTGGGGTTATTTTTTTGTATCTTTCGTAATATCCTTCAAGAGCCACAGAATAGAAGACATATGTTCTGAGAAACTGGAGTTACACTCCTTGTTAAGAGTAAATTGAAGAATTTGTAAAATGGTGGAATGCCCCTTTATATTAAAATGGGCTTCACATTAGCCAACTACAACAGTAAAATATTGTTTAAATGTTAAAGCAACATTAACATAAATTACATAAGAAATGTATGTAAGAGAGCAGGAGCCCCCCCCCCCCCCCACAGCCATCATGTACACCTTCTACCGAGACGCCATCGAGAGCAGCCTCAGCAGCTCCATCACTGTGTGTGTGGTTTGTGGACCGCCTCCAACCGTAAGACCCTGCAGCGCATTGTGAACACTGCTGAGAGGATCATCGGTGCCTGACTCCCAACACTCCTGGACCTCTACAACACCCGCCTCACCCGCAGAACACTCACCATTGTGGGTGACCCCTCCCATCTCTCCACCTGCCTCTTCACCCGCCTGCCTTCAGGGAGGAGGTTCCACATCCACCAGACTCAAAAACAGATTTTTCTACGAGGTCTCAGGATGCTGAACTCTCTCACCTCCCTCCCACCTCTCCCCCCTGCCTTAAAATGTATGTGTCTATGTTTGATTTTGTAGGTATTTGAAGACATTTGAACTTGTATTCCTCAGTATCGTGATAAACAGCAATTCGATCTCCCTGCCTGTATATCACACGAATACTGTAAGTATATCTGGCTGTAAAGTAGTACAATATCTTTGAGGGAAGAGAAGTGTAGGTAGTGTAGGATTATAAAGGAAATAGAGAAAACGGTTTGATAGAGAATTAGATAACACAAACTGTATTAATGTTTTATTGTTTAACGATGGCAGTACAGTGAAATGAACTCATGCTTGACTAGATGTGTACAATACTGACATCTTTTACAGTGTTTCACATTAGTAAAGGTGAAGACTTATTATTCTGTGAGTTATTTACATTACAATCAAGAAGGAAAAGGTTACACTTTTTATTTGCTGCATGTGTGCAACACTTTTGCTATCTCTGACATTCAGTAGAGTGACAGGCTGTACAAACGACTCTGATGCTGGTCTGTGAACGACTCCACAAAGAAGGCATGTTATACAGTAAGTGTGTGTTGTGTACATTCCCTTATACATTTAACGAACAGTAAAGCAAACACCGTCAGAGGCAAGTGTATAGGTCTGCTGAGAAGTAAATAAATGAGTCAGGGTGAACGAGTTTCACAGCAAGGTCCTTCAGAAGTGCGTAGGATAATGTACTTAGTCAGCAAATAGATACAGTAATGAGTCTGGTTCACAAATCACATTTCCTTAAGGCCCCATTTACACAACAAAGAATTTCAAATCAAATACTTGGTTCACTTTTATTCTGTTTTTGTAAACCCAGAAAATTGGTGAAAGTCAGGAGTTCTCAATCTCAGGGATCAGGCCCTGAAAGATCATTTTTGGAATGTGTTCAAAAGCTTGCATTTTGGGGGGTTGGCAAGAGAACCACTACTCCAAATGTATACGAGGGAAATGTATGCCTTTTGTGTTCCAACATGGAACAAATGATTGACAGTGATTAAACACAAAGAGATGTTTGTCAGGGACACAGACAAGCAAAGAGGATCTTTTTGAAGCTGCTCAACAAGTATACCATCACGGACTCCTCAGTCAACGCGTCACAAAACACATATTGGCCTCTGGTGATGAAACAGCCACAGGTTCAAGGAAAAAAAAAAAAAAGGGAACAAGGAAAGCCTTTATACAGTGCAACAGACTAATTCACAAACATTTGCTGGCTCAGACTGTAGATCATAGAATAACAAATATTAAGCTTGTGTGCATCAGGAGATATTCCAGTGGTAGACATGGTGCAGCATTCATTGGTGTTATACAGTAGAGTCACATTCATGGAATATTCAAGAACCTCAGCTTCACATGTAACACAAGAGAACGTTTCCTCACTGTGATCAAACACATTATCACATCTACCTCATGTTGAAGGTGCATAAAAAAGGTGATTAAAGTATTAACAGCTTTCTCTTCTCAATAAGTGAGTCATTTTCATAATCATTTACCATCCCCATTATTAAAAAAAGAGGATAACTAACAAACGTCATTACTGCTCACTTACAGTTGTTAAAAAAAAATAGAACTAGAAAACAACGTGGAAAATGCACAAACATAAATAAGGCCGATTTCAATTGGCAAACACTTCTATTCAGTGCTGCAATCTGCAATCATTTTTATTATAGATTAATTTGGCGATTATTGTCTAGTTTACTAGATTAATCATTTAATATATCTATTTATATAAAAATTGAGAAAAAAGGGAAACATTTCAATCCCATTATTTGAATCTGAGGTGATATCCTTAAACATCTCATAATCTAAGATGCTGAAAACTGATTATTTTCTGTAATATTTGCACGGAATATTACCCTACGATTCTACTATCGATTAATCAGTTATCAAAATAGTTGGCGATTCTTTTTCGTTGCGGCTCTAATCCTATTGCTTCCCTTTTGAAAAGGGAAATAAAGTATTCAAAAAGCATCCATCTACAGTATGTTATAACAGCATCCCCCCCCCCCCCCCCCACCTCCATAATATGAATCTTACTCCAAAGCTGCATGTTTGTGAATGTTTCAATGACTTCTCCATTGTGATTGGTGCAGTGGGGAACAACGAACCATCCTGTGGGGACCAGAAATGATCAAGATGTCCATACTTTAATCCAGTGCTTCAGCTGAGTTGAGACTTATTTTCTGACGATAAACAGCACTGAGTGATATAGGATGTGAACGGCTACAGTATAAGACCACACAGCTGCCAGGCGATACACGGTCTGCTGGGCAAGTGTTACTCAGCCACTGTGGACGTGTGCGCCATCATTTAACGTCCTCCACAATGTTTGGAAACAGTCTCCACAGGTCAGATGAGACAGACAGAGGGGAAACCGACACCCAGTGGGGGACAGCAGATGGAAATCCCAGGGGGGGGAGGCAGTGTCTTCGGTGTCTAGGTGTGCGTGGGCCACGAAGGCACAAATATCCAGTGCAGTTTCCCAGTCTGAGGGGGGGGGGGGGGGGGGCTCAGTGGCAGCAGAGGTTGTCTATGACCAGCGTGATGTCTAGACCGTACACCTCCAGCAGGTCCACCAGGAAGGAGCGGTCGCCCTGGGGGTCCAGCCCCATGGCCCTCACGTGCTCAGCGGTCAGGGTGGGGTCGTTGCTCCCCGCTATGTCTGACAGCGTCTGGAAGATGCGGTTGTTCAGCTCCATGAAGAACCTGGGAGCGGATTAAAGACAAGAGGGTCACGCTATGGTCGTCAGCGACACATTCTAATGAGAAAAACATTCTTAAACAGGACGCCCTAAAGTTACTGTTTGGATAAGTTAGTAACATTGCAACCTAAATAAGGTCTTTATTGATTTTATCTTTGCGTTAAATCAAAGTGTAGACTTACAGAAGACCTAACGCCTGATTTTCAAGCTGTCATTTTTTCACTTTTTATCATTAATTTACAAAGATACACTTAGATTGTTGCTTGTGTACAGCTGGTATGGCTACAGACATTTACCTGCCTTCTTATAAGATATTCAATTGACCATAACTTTAGACTTGAAAATCTGTACAGCTAAATAGTGCCTTTATATACAAAATGTCATTGAGCTCGATTAAATAAAAACATTCCATTTCCATGTACATAGGTATGAGACAAATCATATTCCTAGAAATTAAGGGAAGATATATATAGCATATTCTGTTTGCCTTCATGCATGCATCCAATAAACTGATCTCATATTGTACGTATGTATTTCCTAGCTAGTTTCCATTATTTTTTAAGAGCTTTAAAAACAACAAAAACGATCCGGCATTTACTGACACTAATCAAGCCAAAATCATTTAGATTTCTTTATCTGAATACCAGCAAACATTTTTGTTTCAATCACAGAGCTCGCTTAAATCTGCGTTGAATGCATCATTAGGGAGCCCCCTCATTAAACGTACAGCCTGTGATTAGGCTCACAAGCAGCTGTGAATCCATTTGTCAAAGACTCACAGAATAAACAGATCCTCTTCATTTGTGGTGCAGTCACCATCCACCTCCTGAGAGTACAGCAACATTTGCCTGGAAGAAAAAAAAGGTCAGCATAATATAATATGTAAAAGAAATAGGATCTTAAGGCATCTAATTGTGTTTTTCGCTGACTAGTATTAATAAGTGTCCAGGTTCATAATATTGAGGCTTTTCTTATAGCTGTCTAATATAAATGCAAGTATCACATTTGAAAATCTACGGGCCATTGTAGGAAAGAGAAAATGACAGAGCCCGGGAAAGGGTGTTATATATTATTCTAGCAAAGGTATAACTTTACATGTTATACAATAGTGGAGTTTTATTCTAGTAATTTTGTGAGTTTTCTACTTAAATTAATTGCTTTAATCTCATATAATATCCAAGTGCTTTTATTGTAAATCTGTCCTAAATTCAGATTAATTATTTTGAACATTAACCCCGACCCTGCCGCATTTAAAACGTTTTTCTAACCTATAATAGCCCTCATACTTCCTTTCAAGTATTCTACAGAGTGTAATTTACCTCTGTTCGCTCAGTTTCCTGTACTTCTCCTTATCCGCTGCATTCACTCGGAGCAGTGGCTGCAAATGGCTTCTGTGTGTTTTCACATTCTGGTTATCAATGTAGACGTCGTACAGCCCCTTCTTGTCCTCGAAAATCTTCTCAGTGGTGCCTGAAAAAAAAAAAAAAATACTCATTTATAAAGAAGCCTTTTACATAGACTACAGATTGTACAGTACAGTGAGTGCTTTACTCACAGGCCACGTATGACATCTCTTTCTCCAGGGTGGGGATGTCTGCGATGTTGATGTAGAAGAAAGGCCGTAATTCAGGAACAGAGACACCGATTCCAGGAAGAGAGACATTAGCCAGGCAGCAACAGCAATACACTGAGGGGAGAACAAGAACATAGGGAATGAAACATTTCCAAAAAAATGGAAATTTAAAATAAAAGGAAGCGACATTAGTATGATTATTACATCCTGGCTTCTAGTGCATGTGTGTTTAAGCTTCTCACCTCTGTAGCAGACCACACCCACAGGTGGAGGGGAGAAGATGAGGATCCGTTTCCTAAGCAACGCAAACTTCCACAGCACCATGATTTGCTCCCCGAAAAACTGGATGAACTGCGACATACAGCCGGCAGGGTGGGTGATCTGCAGAGGGACAAATATGTCGTTGTTGTTTTTCTGTTGTTTAAATCTGCCATTACCTACAGCAGTGGTTCTCAACTGGTGGGTCGTGACCCAAAAGTGGGTAGCGGACCCGTTTCGAGTGGGTCGCAGATGTGTGAGTGAAGAGAAAAAATATATATACCGTAAATTCCGGACTATTAAGCGCACCTGAATAT
>CALSBZ010000172.1:71061-122232 GCA_943591055.1 Gobionotothen gibberifrons | reverse complement strand
GTGGGGAAAAAGTAGCGGCTTATAGTCCGGAAAGTACGGTATATATTATTTTCTTTTTTTTTGTTGGAAAAAGGTCAAACTTTAATTTTGAAGGCCCGATTTTCTAACGCTTTGCATGCAGTAGGCATTGGACTGGAATATTATTAAAATGTTGGGTAGTAATAGATGTATTTATTTTCTTCTCAGAGTGTACCAGAATGTGTAGTTTAAATGTTAGTATTTCCAAAAATCTCCTGGGGGATTATCCCCCCAGACCCCCCTTCTGGGGTTGGGTTTTCAGCATGTCTGCCTTTTTATGTTATACAGTTCAGCTTTGATTCCATGATCTCATTAAACCTTATTTAAAAGCATACTTTTGTTCTGTGAAGGGATATACGGGATATATGCACTGTACTACACTTTATTTAACAATGTATGCTGAAAAGCGTATATATTACGGCACAATTTGTTGTTGAATAGATTTGAGTGGTTCAACATTTCGGGTCGCGATCTATTGACTAAGGAAAAAGTGGGTCCCGACGCCTGACCAGTTGAGAACCACTGACCTACAGTATACATGTGCTCCACTGCTAACACACCTTCATTTCTGGGTGCATACAGCGGTTGATGGAGGTAACACTCCAGGTGGGGCAGGCGGTGACCAGACCGTTTCCTGCAGGGGGGAGGACGGCCTTCTTATCCTCGTAGAAGGCCTCCAGGGGAGAATACTGGCCAGGACTCTTCAGCTGGAGTCTAAGACGGAGAAAGAAAATGAATGTCAGGAGTTAATCAACCCTTCTTAGATTTATGTCACTAAGAAGATGAAGTATTGCTTAGTTGTATTTAAACAAATAACATATTCATTATGTGTCAATGTTACTTGACCATACATGAAAGCTCACAGCAATCCCTTTTAATATAATGATAGGAAAAACTGTAGTATATCCGAGCAAAGGTAATATCATTCACAAAGCCTATGTTTATATATGTTTTAATTATATATTGATTAATATTGATAGTGTCATACAACATAGGGATGAAAAGGTTAATCATATGCAAATGAAATGTCATTATGCACTAGTGCAATATCTAAATCACAGTGGGCTGATTATATATACAAATATTCATTATATATTAGTACTATTAAGCATTGGTGTTGCAAAGATTAACCTGCCTAAGTATCATTTTCTACATAATCAAACAAATCTTTGCTCTGTATAGATGTAGAATTTTCCAATCATTTTAATATATTTGTATATAGTGTAAAAATTAAAACAATGATTATTCGTTTCAATATCATGAATCATATTCCACCGTCGGTATCAGTCAAAATAACTGCAATGTCATATGTTTGCCTACCTGTTCAGTCCTATTCTTTAATGTATCAATATTGACTTAAAGTCGAAGTAAAAATAGGCAAAATAACAGATTATGTTCGGTCCGTTAACCATCCCTTGTTCTTAAGTTGCATAGCGGGATCATTTGAGGCTACACACATTACATAAATAAACATTTTCTTTTTGGTTTAGCCACCAAAACCATAAACGCATAACATATTTATAACACAGTTTGAGTGGCTGTTAAGAAAATCCACAAGAACCACACATAGATTAGATTACCAATCATTCAGATCCACTTGCACTCAGCTGTAACCTGAGCCATATGTGTATCTTAAGGTGAAACTGTGGCTGCATCAGATATTTATACATAGTCAATGATGAGATAAGCTTTCGTGAGAGGACCGAGGCAGAGTTACTGAGGAGAAGAGAGGCTGTCAGGGTTTATTCCACTTCCGTGCTTAGACTTCATACTAAAACTGCATTTAAATTGAGCTCCTGTGACGATAGCTGTAACTGGGACTCTGGGCTAATGTTTAATAGATGAGGGAACATTTTAACCAAGAGGGTAGGAGGTAGGAACATAAGGAGAAATCTGTTTACACAACCACAAGAAAAATAATAACAGAAATAGGGCGGTCGAAGGTGAGTGAATAAGGAAAAAACAATGAAAAAAAAGAGTCATAAACACAAAGCATGTCTTACCTGACTTGGTTCTCCAAGAAGTGCATGTAGCGGTACAACAGGGTGTAGGAGGGAGACAGAATTCCCACAGACTTCATCCTCGCTCCTCGCTCCAGCTCACTGTCCACAGGCATGTTAGCAAAACAGGCCAACCCAAAGTAACAGCCCTTACGGAAATATCTAGCCGAAGGAAAAACAGAAAATGGGAGTTAATGATTTCTCAAATCATAGATACAAAACAATTGCATAGATCAGACTTGTCTAACTACTAGATTTTAAGGCTGCAACCGATTCAAACAGTCAAACAGTTTTGATAATTGGTCAATCGTTGACACGCAGAAAAGGCTGTTTTCAGCCACTGAAATATTGATATTTTCAACTTGTCCCTGTTATGTCTGTCTCTGGGCATTTTTGGCTAAATTGTTCTCTTTTTTCGGCTGATTAATCGATAATGAAAATAGTTGCTTTTTTCTTGATTTCATGCTTCCTGACTGGTGTGGTGAGTGGGTGAGTGGGAGTACGTACATAAAGTCACTGTTGATCCGATGGGAACCACTGGCAATGGACTTGAATTCCACTCCGTCCAGGTTGATGTCGTGAGGAAGGCACCACTCCACCATATTCCCTTTGATTCACAAACACACAAAAGAAACCACAGTTACTTCCCATTCTGTCCACTTTCATCCTGGCCACTTCCCCTAATCCTGTATTTTAGTCATGTAGGAGCAAAAGGTCAGGGACAGTGGAAAGCATGACTCAGCTACTGTAAATATACACTGACCCCTTCTATGAAGCTGAACCACTGACATCCTGGTCTTGTTTGTTAGTTATATGACATGGTTTACCTTCTATACCAGCTCTTGCATACTCTTTACAGTTTGTCAGCTTACTAAATCTGGCAAGCCAGACCAGGAAATTAATTTCTTCTGGAAGGGTTGGCCCATAACAATAAGGGATATTTCACCACTGTGGGTTGTTAATATTGTTTACTAGCGTCTTGACATTTAAAATATGAGTTTACCACCCCACCTGCTGATAGCACTTCACGCCCTTAACCCCTATGACTCAGTATTAAAGCACATCAGACAGTCCAAGATAACAATCATGGGATAATCGTTTTAGGAAATGTAGCTATGTCATTCACAAGTGAGAATTGTAAACAAATGAGAAAATATACATCTTGTTACAATATGATCGCTTACCTGATCTTGTATCAAAGGTAACCACGAAAACAGACACGATCTGGTCCTTCTCCTCCCACTGATCCCTCACCGAGAGGCCGGGGAAGGGAAGATTTCGATCTGAACCGAGGGGCTCCGGGCGATGCCACCCTAGCCCACAGATCTGTGTCAGCGGGCGGCCCGAGTTTCCATTCCCGCTGACAACAACAGCTGTTCCACTCTTCGTCGGGCTGCAGCTGATGGTGGTGTCGACGGTGCTGGTGCTCCACCCAGTACCAGCCGCGGACCCCGACGGTGTGCGACGCCCGGCTGGCTTCGAACTTTTCTCCGCCGGGGCGTCCTCCTCATCCCGGAGCGGCGGATGCAGCGCGGGCTGGGCCGCCTGGTTGGGGTCGGGCGGTGGGATCTCCTCCCAGTCCAGTAGCGGGGCTCGGTCCGACTGCTTCACCATGATGATGCTGCCTCGGAAAGCGAGAACAAATAACACAACAGTCCGCTATCCAGTAGAATCGAGCACACTAAACGCTTCGCTGGAGCCGGATCATGATGTCCTGCTGCTCGCTGGGTTGTTTTCTGTGTATTTGTAAGCGTGTCACATTCACTGACGGGCTTCTTTTCCTCCGCCTGTCTCACTGTTTTGATGACGTAGCTGACTTCCGCCCACGTGTCTCTATTACTATTTCATACAGTGACCTAATTTTGGTTATGGGCATTTTATGCTGCCCATATAAGGCTTAATAATATTCAGTCGAATGGACAAACAGCATAAATGTGCCTTTTGACTATTACGTAAATATTCGTGATATTTAGATTGTATCTAGTTTTACTTAAATTGTTAATTTTACTGTTGTTGTGATAGAATTACACATTTAAATATGTATTCATATACCTTTTAAAATTCTTATTTTGCTCGTTTTTAAAGTAAGGCTGTTAAAGTGGATTTCGCAATTAGCAGCCATTTTTAAAGTCAGGTGTGCGGTTTGTGAACAGCTCAGCCAATCAGAGAGGTAGCTGTGTTAACCCGAAGGCATAAACAGGAAGTCATTTACATACAAGGTGCGAAATTCAAGCGTGGTATGGCGGTGGGGAATTCAACGTCTTAGTGAGTATAAATGATGAACACATTATCACTTAAATCACATGCTGAAGTACATTTATGACCATATGTGAAGCACCTCTTGACATGTCAGAAGCGCCTGGAAAATAATATCAAAGTGTGTCTGGAAAACTGCTTTTTGTTTGCCCTATATTTTGATTAGAAGAACCTCAAGAAGAAAAGAGTAAATAAGTAAAGTGACATATAATGATTTAATAATGGGATTTATGTTGCAGTCGTGGAGTCAACAGTTAATAGTAGTAGTAGTACCATACTGGATGAAGGCCTACGGATTTAGAGACACACATGTTTTCCTCTTTTCCTAAATAGACTTAAATGCAGGCTTTAATAAAGGTCCATCTTATCTTTACAATCTAATGCATTAACCGCTATATTAAATATTATTGCTCTCTAATGGCAAGCAAATGCATGATTATAGAAAGGACAGCAACATGAAGACTGCTTGCTACCTCAGCACACAGCATGTAGATCTACTTTCTCTACTTGTTTTTTGTGAATGTCTTTTAATGCACCCTTTTTAATAGCAGATGTTGCACACACAAACCAAATACAAATGTCTGATATTTGCACACAAAAAGTAGACATTTAAGTGTTTTCTATTCAGGTATTTTAGGGGAAACCTTTGCCAAAATCCCTGGCCCTGAGCATGTCGACGTTGTTTGATGAGATCAGCCAGCACCTGGACTTCTCTAGCTGTGGGGAGGAGGGCAGCAGCAGTGACAACAGCTCCGATGACTGCACCTTCAGGTTCCAAAGTCCTAGGATTCGAAGTCCCAGGATTCAAAGTCCTAGAATCCGCAACCCCAGGATCGGCAGTCCCAAGATCGGCAGTCCCAGGATCGGCAGTCCCAGGAACGGCAGTCCCAGCTCTGCGTGCCGGACGCCCAAGATGCAACGCCACCGCAGCAGAAACGACACAATATGTTCCCCTTCGCAGTGTACCAGCCCCATACCTTACGCTTCCTGGAGGAAACTGAGGCTGTGTGACTCTCCCAGCACACCCAAAGTAGGCAGCAATTCAGACTGATTGTGATCTCAATTTTAAACCAGTTTTACTTAAGTGAAATAAATTGCCTTTCTCTTCCCCCCCCTATAGAGCTTACTATCTAAGTCGTCCCAGCCTTGCTCCAGTACTAAGATATGTCGCCCTCCTAGGACCCTGCGGTTTGCCTCAGCTACTGCCGCTAACCACATCAAAGCACCCCTGGTCAATGTTAATCCTTTCACCCCCGACACAGTCCGCAGGAACAGCGAGCCGCAGTGGAGGAACTGCGGTAGACGTGATGATGATGACGATTATGGACGCAGGTATCTACTGCTTTGTTGTAGATCTGTGAGGTTATGAATTGTAAACACCACCACGGCCCAACATTTTAGTCACAGATGGGGATTTGTTTAATGTGTGAGAAATGTGTAATTGAGAACATCACAGGGAAATAAATATGACTAGTATTATGGTGTAGGTGTCACAATAAGACTTATTTTTAAATAGAATTGAATTGGTTGCTATAGATAACCCACAGGAATGACATTTAAATAGTTAGAAGATGGATAGATGGATACTTTATTGATCCCAATTTGGGAAATTATTGTGTTCAGACATTAAAATACAAATATTTAAAATACTTGAAGTGGAAAAGTTAATTAACAATTAAAAATAGTATATCAAATATAAACAATATCAAATATTCTGGATAATAAATTATTCTGGATATATAATTCTCCATCTCATACATATGTCTGACTTGTTAATCCCTTACTAATGCAGTTTCTTTAAAGAGTATGTAAAGGCCCTTTTTTTCATCTTCCAGGATGAAACACAGCCTAACGTCATCTGAGGAGGATGATGAAGCCTTCCTCCCACCTAAGGTACTGCTATTTTCATCAGTGCTTTTATGGTGAATGTAACCCTCCCCTGTCAGATGCTTCAGATATGATTTCATCGTCAGGCTTTGTCATCTTTGTCCGCCTCTTCACTTCTTTTTCTTGTCCAAAATGACATGCTGCCAGCTACTTCCGTGATTTCTCTAAGGAATCTCCAGCAAACAGAAAAGCCTGTCAGAATCCTCATCTCTGATGGAAGTGCTACCGTATTTGGTTACCCATCAAATAAAAAAAACCTGATTCTCCTCGCTGTAATGAAACTCGGGACTGCCCTCTGTGACGCGTGTTCTTTCTTTAGAAATTTCATTTGGTTTTTACCACAAGGCCCTCCGTCTGTTTATCTGGCAGAGGCGAGCTGTCCAAGCCTTTATGCTGTCACGCTATGAGAGTGAGTTCCTGGAGCTGGAGTGCATTGGTGTGGGCGAGTTTGGAGCAGTTTACAAGTGTGTGAAGAGGCTGGATGGTTGTTTGTACGCCATAAAACGCTCTCGCCGACCCCTGGCAGGCTCTACCAATGAGTGAGTCCGCAGCATGTTGCTATGTGCCAGATACAGATAAGTCCCCCCTTTTTATTTTGTACGTACATTGATCCAATTTATCTGATTGTTTTTGTTATGTCTTCTCAGGCAGTTGGCCTTAAAAGAAGTGTATGCACATGCTGTTCTTGGGCACCACCCACATGTTGTTCGCTATTATTCAGCATGGGCAGAAGAGGATCACATGATTATTCAGAATGAATACTGCAATGGTAAGTTTCTCATTGATTAGGAAGACCCTAACACATTTCTAAATATCTTTAAGTCGACTACATTAAATTGTGTGGATTTGATGTGTTTGTGGCAGGTGGAAGTCTCAGTGATGCCATAGTGTCGAAGGAAGATCAGGGTGAGCTTTTTACAGAGGATGAGTTGAAGGATCTGCTCTTACAAGTGTCCATGGGGTTAAAGTACATCCACAGCTCAGGCCTCGTACACCTCGACATCAAACCAAGTAAGTCTCATTGAGCAGTTCTAGGTCTGCATTTCTTGTTCTGTACAGTCTTAACCAAAAGTGTGCTGTGCTTAAGAACCGTCTCTTGTTTCAACTCTTTAAGGTAATATATTCATTTGCCAGCGGCCCAGCACAAGTGCATCAGGTGAAGGGGAGAGTGAGGAGGAAGATTACCAAAACGCTTCAGCGGGAGTCGTCTACAAAATTGGTATTTTATTTAAAGTTGGATAACATTTTTTTTAATTGTTATGTTTTTTTTTTACTGTCAAGCCTTCTTGTTTCTGCAGGGGATCTGGGTCATGTGAACTCAACAAACAGTCCTCAAGTTGAGGAAGGGGACAGCCGCTTTCTGGCCAGTGAGGTCCTTCAAGAGGTAACAATGTTAAAGGAAAAGTTGGCTTAGGTTCTCAGTTGGTTGCACCTCAGTGTAGGAATTGTTTCTAATGTTCATGTCTTTCTGCTGATCAGGATTACAGCCACCTGCCCAAGGCGGACATTTTTGCCCTTGGCCTCACCATTCTGCTGGCAGCCGGTGCTCCTCCACTCCCTCAAAATGGAACTGAGTGGCACAGCCTTAGAAACGGAGAGCTCCCGAAACTGCCAAAGGAGCTATCTGCTCCCTTCAGAGGCCTACTTCAGGTAGTTTAATTTCTAAGCTGATGTTCTTGTTTATTTGAAAACTATAAATGCCATGAATAGTTACTGTTTTTATATAGTGATAAAAATGACTTTTCACCAGCAGTTATATATATTTTTTCTGTCAGTTGTTGCTGGATCCAGACCTGACAAAGCGGCCATCTGCCAGGGAGCTATGCAAGCACCCAGTCCTGCGGGAGGGGAGGACGGGAAAGGTGGCTGCTCAGCTACGCCAAGAGCTCAATGTAGAGAAGTTCAGGACAGCCATGCTTGAAAAGTAAGAAGGACAAAATGTTTGATAATTCTTGCATACCAGTTGAAAGCATTCACTTATTTCCGTTTTCTCCTCAGAGAGCTCCAGGAGGCTCGTCAGGCTGCATTGTCCCCCAATCAGAACCTCCCTCCAGGGTTGAAACTCGCTGCAAAGGTGGGGTCCCTACCCAGAGCACGGAGGCTTATTGGCGGGAAGGCGCTACGATCCATGAGCTTTGGCTGCACAGGTTATTGAATCTAATGGAAGGCCCACTAGCCAGTCCGAAATTAGTCACTTTCAGCAACCAGGCTGTTGTAAAAGTAAACCATGTCTCTCGGATAAGGCAGGGTGACCCTTTCCCCAAACAGCAAAGACTTTATTGAGACTAATAGAAATAAGTGGATGGACAGTTTTAACTCACATGTGGATATCATTGGTTGTAAAGGACTAGTCTGACTTCACTTCACAAAGTGATTTTCTGGCAGTTGAATTTTAATTGGTGCAATGTACTTTCTTTAGAACTGTAAATAAACATTTTAATCTTTTATCAGTTGGATTTCCTTTTTTTGTTATTGGATTGAGCTGTGTAACTCATAGTTGTGTATTCTGTAACCCAGACAAGTACATTTGGAAAGGCTGCTGGAAAAACCACACAGGGAATTTCCAGTGGCTTTTTCTTTTGTTATCTAGACTTTTAGCCAACTGTATGACTGTATGTGAAACAGTGATTGGGAGACTTGGAATGTAGGCTGAGACCTACGTGATGTGATTAATGTAATAAATACATGTTTTAATGTTTTATGAATCACATGCATAATTTAGGCTTTTCACAACAAGTCACATCAACCCAAAGTGGCATGAATAGCAGTCAAATAATTTTCATTTTTCAATTTCATTTGTTTTATGAAGTAAAAACTTAAGTCATTAGATACTCAAAAATAAAGATGCAATTGGAGGAAGATTTTTAAATAACACATGTTACTTTTAAGCTTTATACACAATGGGGCAAATGCAGTGGTGGAAAGTAACTAAGTACGTTTACTCAAGTGCTGTAATTAAGTTCAGTCTTGAAGTAGTTGTACTTGAGTATGTTTACTTAATGCTTCTTTATACTTCTGCATGACTAAAAGTCAATATTGTACATTTCTCCAGTAGGCCTTTAACATTTAGCTACTATTCATAACATTTTACATAATGGACTAACTGCTTAAGGTACAAAAAAAGTAGAATTATACAACATATATTATATATTTTTGTATAAAAACTTTTATTTATTAAAGTAAAATGCTACTTGATCCAACAATAGTATCAAATCATTTTCGAAATATATATATATAACAATAAATCAAACATGGAGGCATTTTTTCAGTTTTACTTTGTAGGCTATACCTTAAGTACATTTTGCTCATAAAACGGTTTTAAGGTTAACGTTATCTGATTTAGCTGGGATCCTGTTTGGGACTGTACAGATGGCAAAGTTGTGAGAACTAAAAAACTAAAATGTTTTCGCCTGTGCTTGAAGGCATCAGGAGTGTGATTGGTCAGCCCCCTCCCTCTCTCTGCCCCCCCTGCAGCATGTTCAGATCTGTTGTGCGGCTCGCGCTATACTGACTGCTTGATGCTGCATGCACATCCCTGTCAATGGGCGCATCATAAGGCGATAAACTGTTACTTCTAAGAAGTACAAAAACTGACGTCCAAAGCCCAAGGAACGAATGTGAGTGAAAAAATCCATACTGTTGAAACTTATTTAGCAATCATTTCCAGTTTTACTTTTGTTTTGAGTCAACTTTCCGGCTCGAAAGTTGAAGTAAGCTAATGTAGCATAGATAACTTTAGTTAGCGTTAGCTTATCTTGCTAGCTTACCCGTAGACGGTTAACCCTGAAACAGTTCTGCAAATGCTACTTTAGCTTAGTTTAGTTGTTTTTCGGCCTGGTTCTGTAGTTGATACGGATATATTATATAGCTGTTTATATTACTAATGTAACACTAATCATGCTTGTCTAAATTAAACACAATCTAGAGAGGTTATCGATGGATGCGCTGGGGGACCTGAACAGTGGGCAAAACGCTGCCCTGCTCATGTGGGTCTTCCTTCAAGCGGACAGTAGCACCCCAGAGTTCAGCAAGGAGCTTCTCAGCCTCGGCAAGGAGTTGCATTTTTCCAGGGACATCAACTTTAATCGACCCTGTGAAGAAGATCTTGACGATGGAGACCTTGAAACTGACGGACACCTGCCCATCAGAGCTGCTCTACAGGATATTCTGCCTTCAGTGGAACTGCAGTGGCCCAGTGAGTAACTAAATCAGTCCTTTTAACATGTACTAAGTTCATATAGGGAGTCATTCATACTAGCACTTGTACATCTTTGAAATCAGCTGTTTATCTCCATGGCTTGTTTTAGGCTGATATTATTCTAAAGTATTATTAAGCATGTCCTTAAAAGACAGTGTCAGGTGAACTCAACACTTTATTTTAACACAATTGTTAACCCATGTAATGTTGATGTTACCTTATCAAAGTCAAAGTTACTGCCATTATTAGCAACAAACGTGAAGGAACACATATCATGATCACTGAAGTGTACTGATGTTTATCTCGTCTTGTTTTCCTGCAGTGGGCCGGGCACAGGCAGCAGATTGTCAGCAGGTAGCAGAAGAGCTGAGGGAAATCGCCGCCCAGCTTCAACAAAATGTTGTGAATCAGGCTACCCAGAACCTGAGCAGGAACATGTCCAACACCCCCTCTGAAGTGAGTGCTGTGAGCTCAGGACATGTTCATGTTGTACTGGATGTGTCTGTCAAAGATAATCCTTTATAATCTGACTCAAAATGTGGTGTTTTTTTACTTTTAAGATAATGATTGTGTTGTTTAAAACGGTTCAGTTTACACTAGGAACATTTTAATGGAAGTAAGGTGGTTTTAATTGTATGATCTGTTACATATGTAACTTTTATATTGTATATTATTATGTAATCTTTTTTGTAGTTTCATAATGTATACTAGTACTAGGTGATTAAGATATGTGATCATGCATTTTTAGCAACAAAAACAATTACGGAAAAAAAGCGAGTAGTATTTTCACTACATATCTAGCATAGCATATTTATTTACTTTCCCTGCATCAGAGAACTGTTTATCTATTTATCCTTGGGTGAAATTATATTTGTATTTCCTCTACATACACTGTATGCACCATACACCAACACAGATTTATTGTAAATGACTATTTACATTGCTATAACACTATTCAGATTCAAAATGGTTTGTAGTTGCTCAACATGCCCAAAAACCTACATTAATTTATATTATAAGTGTGTATTGATTTCTGCTTAAATTGATTGAACACCATTTTGCTGTTTGCATCAAGATGTTTGCCACGTGCAAAATAAAAAACCTCAAAAGATGAAATACTGAGATATAAACACACTAGTAATAATAAGGTGCATAGAAGTGTGTTTGTTGTTGCTCGTTAAATGACCTAACAGTGTCGATCCTATTGTTCCTGTTTCCCAGCAGTGGACGGAGCACCTGAGCCGGGAGGTGCAGAGTGTGATGCAGAGCGTGGGTCTGCATCATCTCTCACGGGAGAGAGTCATGCTGGCCCTCACGCTCACCCTGGTGAAGGGGGTGTGTGCGCTGGCCCCTCAGCTGCTGAGAAGTCTGTTCGTCACCGCGCTGCAGTTCCTCAACCCCGCCAGGGCTACAGAGGAAATGACTGAGAGACACACGGCGGAGGACAGCTGAACCTGAAACCAGTCGACTGGGAAAGGTGCTGAGTCGACCGTACAGTGAAAAACCGTTTCAGAGGAAAGGGAAGTGACACTGAACTGTTTGAGTTTATGCTCATATTTGAAAACGGGAAATGAAATGGACACTTTAATTTCTTAACTTTGTGCTTTAAGTCTTATTGTTTCCAATTGAAGCTTGCCAACATGTCTTTATTTTTATACTTGAAATACATCATTATTGTTGCATTTGATTATTTTGCTTATACATGTATGGCTATTATTTAGTGTGATTCCATTAAATGTTTACATTCCCGTTATGAGTTTAATTTCAATCTAAAATTCTGTAAGATTGTATTTTATGATAATAAATGTATTGATATGGCAAAACGTTTAATCTACACAGATGAGCATTCAATCCAAACAACATATAGGTTTTCAAATGTTTTATTTTCATATCCGTGTATTGTAGGAAACTGAAGGTACAAAGTGTTGGACATCCATCCTGCTCTGCACTTTAACAGTTTCCCTTTGAAGCAGGCATTGTCTGAGTCCATCAGTATTACTAAGGTTACCACTGACTTACAGGGATACATCCTTTCCTAGAAGATGGTATCTGTTGTGCACCATGTTTTCTCAGCGATACAACTTACCATAATATCCCCAAAATCATGTGATACTGCACAACTCAATGACACGAGTTCTCAAAGTGCAAGATAACTCATTTACTCTACACAGACTATGGACATTCCCCTCTAACAGTTCACATTTTGTTTACAAACTCTCCTTAGCTGGTTGATATTATGGCAAACACATCTTGTAACCCAAGAGGTTGAATTTGACTTCCAAAACAAATCTTTAATCACAGCATTCTTTATTTAAATATAAAACCACAATGCTGGTTAGTGTGTCGTTGAAGGACCCCCTTTTTGTTTTAATACCTCATTTTCAACACAGGGAGGGTGTGGGTGTGGTACATTCCCAACAGGGCCAACAGTCACTGGTACAGATGCAATTGTGAATAAAAGTTGTGGCATGATGTTACATCATGAGCAGTAATAGTGAAGAACACTGAGGACTAAAAGGGCTCGGAGAAAGTAAAGACGGAAAAAAAACTGCAGAGAAAATGTGTTTTTTTGTCTAAGGAAGTGTGGAAGCCCATTCAGCAAATTCAATCATGAAATCGATTTAAATGATTGGATGACGGAATCTATGTACTACAGTGGCTGACATTTTATTTTTTAGCGAATGCTAACAGAATGAGGTGCAGTTCACACGAGGACTGGGGTATCTTTAGAAAGTACTAGATGACCCCTTACTGTAGAAATACAATAACAACTAAGATGACTTGCTGTTATCAAGTTTCTTTTGGATCTTCACAGTATATTCAAATTTGCATACCAATGACGGCTGGATGTATCAGTTCCATACGTTCATCAATTCTAGGGCAAAAATGTTTAATTGTTTGAATACACACAAATTAAAACCTGCTGTGAAGTCATACACATACGTTATGCAGAATGTAAAGAGGAACAATAGTTGTAACCTAATGCGCCCATTCTGTGTGTGAAACAGACACGTAAAATCAAATAACTGTTTCCTCCACAGGTCATACATTTGTTATGTGTGAATGAGAGAAAGAATCAGAATCACAGACAATGGGGGGAGATATTAGTAAGTGCTGTTTTGTTGCATAGAAAGGGAGAAAGCCGGAAAACCTTTAGTCCCACAGAAAAACAGGAAACGTTTGTGGTTTCATCAGGAAGCGTTGTCAGTGGGTTTTCAGTAGGTACACTGACTCAAGTGGTTCCAAAGAAAGAGCCACAGACTAAACAGAAACTAGCAGACGAGGGATCAAAGTTCACAAACTTTCCAATATGTGGCTATAAAAGGCTGGAGAATTTCAACACACAGTTGGGAGATAACCAAAAAGGAATAAAGAGAGAAAAAAGAAATAGGAGAACAGTGGAGGGCATCGGTTCCTCCTGCTGTGTTTGTGGAGCAGGACTCCCAGTAGTACGGTTGCAGATGAGATGTTTTCTTTTGTTGCTGGGGGTCATTTTCACAGATCTTAAACCTTCAAAAAAACGCATTTAATACATCCAACACACTTGGCAAGAAGAGTCCCACCATGTGTGTACCAATACATTAATTTTCCTTATCTTGTAATTTCATTCTCCTCCCCTGAGATGTGCTACTTCCTCCTGAAGCTGATGAAGCTGTAGGCCACGGCAGCAGCGAGCACCAGCGCAGCGCCTCCGTACAGCAGCAGCGAGAGCTCTGCTTCTGGCTCTGCTTCGGGCTCCGGCTGCTCTGGGGTTTCCTCCACCGGGGCTTCTACAGGGGCCACTGCATCCTCCAGGACCAGGGGCTCAGAGGGCGGGGCCTCAGTCTCTGGCTGGGGAGGCACTGCGACGGGCTCAGCCAACGGGGTTTCCTTGGCTGGAGATGGGGGGGCCACCTCAGCAGGCACTGGGGCAGCTTCTGGCTCAGGAACAGATGAAGGTGCTTCTGGCTCAGAGGGAGGGGGGGCTTCAGTGACGGGGGGAGGCAGCTCAGGTTCTAAGGAGATGATGGAAGGCTCTGCGGACAAACTTGCAGGTGTCTCTATGACAACCGGCTCCTCTAATGAGAGCAGGGAGGCTGGGGCCGTGGAGTCACCGTCGGCCAACTCTGTGACGGGGGGGGTCTGGCCCCTGAACTCCTCCCGGAGCTCGGCCATGTCACTCTCCGTGCCCAGGATGCTCATCATGCTCTCGTCTATGGCTGCCACGTCCCCGCCTTCCTCCAGCAGCTCGGCGTCCTCGCGCTCCACGTGGACAATGTCCGAGTTCGACGAGTTGTTCTCGCTGCGCTCCTCGGCCAGAGCCGCCGCGCCCTCGTTGCTGTCCAGGCTCTTCATGTCTTCGGGGTCCATGGCGCTGACCTGTGCCCAGGACTCGTGGCCGGCCAGAGACGCGGGTAAGCTTTCCGTCTGCCACAAGCTCTGCCCGCTGCTGATCTCTCCGGTGCAGAGCAGCGAGGAGGGGGGGCTCAGATGGTCAGGGTGCTGGTCACCGGAGAGGATGTAAATGTCGTTGCTGTCTTCAGCGATGATCACACCTCGCTCGTCCTCTGACTCGAGGCTGAATACTTCACCCTGGGATAGACAGAGACAGAGAGGATGTCAACATAATATTTTTTTAAAGAATTTTAAAGTTAAATGTGATAATCTGTATAATGCAACATGGCAGAGGATTTCTTCACCATGATGCTACTTTAGAATCATAAACTAAGTCAAACTAAAGTCACTTTTCAACTGACACTGCTTTATAGCTTAAGTTACCCTTGTATGCCACCTAGTGGATTGCAGATATGTATCAGCAATACATCTGGAGCCCTCTGTCTGTAAAGCTCTCCCATTATATAACATCCCTAATCATATGATCATTTGGGAATGATTGACTAACACAGAGGTCGACTTACTGAAGCTAAATATATTAAAAGGAATCAAACGGTAGAAGTAAATACTGGTTTGACTTTGAAGGTCAAAAACAGTTTTTATCAAGTCAGAATATTACCTAAAAAATATTGTAGCATGAGAGTTGACCGTACCAGACATGTCTTTCCACTTTGCTGAGTGTGCAGAGACGTGATGCAGAATTTACAGTATGTAGGCCAGCGAGTGTTTACAATGAGAGCAGGATGCACGATCACTGGAGGGCATGTGTGTGTGAACACGCCGAGTGAATAAAGGTGTTAATAAGACGTGGTGTGAATGGCAGTTTGCTACACTCGATTGTATCCTCTCATTGTCCAGCAACACCGCCCACACACAGCCCTGCGAGGCCAGGTTTAAACCGGTCCTCATTTTGGCACGTTAACATCTCTCCTCTTACATCACAAAAGGGCAGCCCATGTTATGTCAGAACAATCTGATAAAACGCACTGCACACAAATCATGACTTTTTTTAATCCAGCTATCCTACTTAATGCTACACCAACAAGGCTAAGAGTCATGCTAGCAGCTTTGTGAGGATGTACTCAGTACTTTGAGCTAAATGCTAACTTCAGCATGCTAACATGCTCAAAGTGACATTGAAAACATGCTAGTGTTAAGCAGCTATAATATTTAGTATGCTAACATTTGCTTTTCTAAACACAAACGATAGCTACTGTAAGGCTTAAGGGAATAACATTAGTTTAACTTATGTATTTGGTCAAAAAAACAAGTATTGGACGCAATAAATCATTGATCTGATGATGGCACGGCATACAAGGTTATCACCAAAAGGTTAGTTTATCTTATGAACGAATTTCACAAATATCCTTCCAATATTTGCTAAATACTTTAATAAAAGGAATTTAAGGGGATCATTAAAGTCTGTAGGGTTCATCCTCTGGGGAACATCTCAACATAGTTTCATGGCAATCTATCCAATACCAACTACAAATTGGCACAGACAACAAAAAAATCAATGATCTGGTTTAACAGGAAAGAAACTGGGTTGAAACTACATTTTGGATCGGTCGTAAGCAAGCTTCTCTGTTGCATGTCACATGTCACATAAGGTGTGACATGAATGGTCAAGATTCAAACAGAGGAGGGCGTAAAGGCGTGTGTGGGTGCTGCAGACAGAAAGGTTCTGACAGCAGAGAAGACTACAATGTCTCATCTGAGAACGTGAGGGGGTTATTATGTTCCTGTCCCAATCGGCATGTGATCCACACAACGTTTAACTTCCAAGACAACACACAGTATGCAAACCATTATTGACCTACGCCAGTGGTTCTCAAACTTTTTCTGTCATTTTAACAGGTGGGCCTTTTCAAGCCCCACCTGTTCCTCATCGCTCCAATAAAATGGCCAAGCTTAAAATTGTCAAATGTATCGTTCTATAACAGGGGTCTCCAACCTTTTTTAGGATGAGAGCTACTTTCAAAAAATAAAACAAGTCGTGAGCTGCTTTTACTCCTCTTTTTTTGTTTTTTGCAGTGTATATATTTAGCACATTTTAGCATTATTATATGCTTACCTTTAACCTTTGTGTGCTGTTTGGGTCTTTGGGACCCGTTTTCAGTCTTTACTGAAATAAAATGTATGCAATTTAATTATTTAACCTGCTTTATTTGGGGGTGGACCTCACATCCTCTAGGGGGGTCTGGGGGCATGCTCCCCCGGGAAGATTTTTTGCATCAATCTGGTGCACTTTGAGCACAAAATGAATTTATGGATACAGCTCTCAACACTCAGATGAAAGGGAGCTGTATACTTTTCAATAATCCAAACATCTTTAGAATATGATCACAACCAATAATAAATCATTTAAACTGGTTTATTCTGATCTTATGTTACCTAGTTAGCATTCTTTCTTTCTATTTATGCATATTTTACTAATCACTCCCCTTTTAAACCGTTTTTTTCTTTTACTGTTCTATAGCACACATTGGAATGATTTCTTACTTTATTTTTTACAACTAGGCTATATTAAATAGATAAAGGTGTGCTCTCTATAGCTCTCTCTCTGTCTCGCTCGCTCACAGAGGCTGTGCGCTCCTCCGTGGCGATGACGGCTTGCGTTAAAAAATAAAAATAAACATAGGCCTATTTGTAAAGTGTAAAAGTGTCACGGTTAAACTCCTTATGAAGTGGTGAGGTGCCGCTCCACATTGCTTTTCTTCCCGACTGCAACGCTGTTGTGTGTGTCTGTGAGAGCGTTTCACATGTGTGTATGAAAGATTTGTCTGTAAATGATTTTGGTTTTAGTTGTGTGTGTGTGTGAGCAGGCTTGGATTGGCCATCGGGAGATTCGGGACTTTTCCCGGTGGGCCGCTGGCTCTGGCATAGGTGGGCCGTGGACTTTCACAGCGCCGCTGCGCCGGTAGCGCTGTGAAAGTCCACCGCCGTTGCGAGTCTCCGGCTGTAACAGTCCACTACCGCCCGCGAGGACCCAGGTTCGAGTCCGGCCTGAGGTCCAAAAAATGTATTAAAAAAATTAAATAATAATAATCTCCCGTTCATTGCGTCCATTCGCGACCCACCCATCACATCTCTGCGCCCCACACTTTGAGAAACGCTGACCTATGCAGAGATGATTTTTAAAGGACATGGTCAGGCTGTGAAGGTTACTTTCCTTACAAGGACACTGGGCCAATGCAAAGGCAGCTGCATCCAGGGAGGCAAGGTAGAGATTAAATCCATCAGCACTCCACCGTTATCCAACATTTGCTTCCTCCATAAGCTGATTTGCATGTGGGAGAGTGAGAGTGTTGCACAAAAGCTTCGCTCTCAGGTTACAGCCATCAGCCAGACAGAACAGGACAGGGATGCCATGTGGTATCAAATCCACAGCTAAACGTCACTGGTGGTATTCAGGAAGAATTACTCATCAATCCTTCTCCTGTATTTATAGTCCAAAGTGTCTGTCATGAATCAGTGATATAATACTTAAACTGACATTAACCCCTTAAATCAGGTTAGAATTGAGTGACACAATGAAAATAATGTCGTCAGTAAAAAATACAAGTTTCCCAACCTATGTATAATATACCAGGGGTATATTCCCAGTCGGTCGCAAGGTGTGTCTAAAAATAGAACAACAATATTCTGTTTTATCGTTAATGTCCTATAACATAATCTTCCTGCCAGAATAATGCACTTTAACGCATCAAAGCTTTGTGATTGGCTGGCGTGACCCCATGTGTCGGGACGTGGCTGGTGGGCAGTGGGCACTAGTTCGCTGACTGTTGTCCGTGTCAACAGGAGCGACAGTCCGCACACACACACACACACACACACACACACACACACACACACACACACACACACAAGACCGCAATTATGGCAGAAGGAAAAAAGCCCAAAATATATAATTTTCACTCCGAGTGGGAGGATGATTATTTTTGTATCTATTCCAATTCAAAGTCCATCTGTCTCATCTGCAATGCGAGCGTGGCTTTATCGAAGAAGGGTAATTTAGGAGCGGCATTTCAAAACAGTGCACAAACGCTGCGAGACGGAATCCCCTCCTAATTCTGCCCTACGCTCCCAAAAGGTGAGGGACCTGAAAGGACAGCTAAATGCACAGCAGTCCATTTTCACCAGGCCCAACAACAAGAGCAAGGCTGCTACCATAGCATCTTATCGAGTCAGTCACGTTCTTGCGAAACACATGAAGTCTTTCAAAGACGGCGAAGTTGTGAAAGAAGCATTCCTGGAGGCTGCTGACGCGCTTTTTGGGGACAGTAAAAATAACGGTAGCATTTCAACAGGTTTTTGATATAATAAAAACTCAAGTTAGATACCGTTATTAATCAGCTGTAAGTTTTTGTTTGTTTGAACTTATTCATTATAATTATTGTACAAAATGGTATAAGAATGCAAACTTAAATTGATTATAGTCTATTATCAATTCAGGTTAAGAAACTAGTGTTGCTTGCATCCTATTTAAAAAAAGGCATTTATTTGTATACTCTACTGAAATGCAACAAAAAAAGTCTTTTTTATTGCACGTTGGCAGCAGATTCCTGTGTAGCTTCAGATCTGAGTTGTCTTATTAGTAAGCCTAATGTATACTTTTGTAGCAACACTATTTTTATATAATGACAAAGAAAGGGTTCAGAGTCTTTTCTTTTTTTTCCTGTGTCATATGTGGCAGCACTGTTCAATGTTTCTTAAACATTACCCACTGTAGTATGTGACGTGTGAATAAACTCCAACTCTGTATCAACAACACTGTTGTGTAACTTCAGTGAAATACTTGTATGTGTGTAGATTAGAAAGAGGTAAGATAAAGGATCTGCAGTATTTTATGAAGTATTAATCGTACAAAAGTCAGTTTTATACAAGTAGAAGTGTGTATTCACCTGGTAGTAGGCTGTCACTAATGGCTACGCCTCTCTATTTGGACTGGTAGATCTCGGCAGACTGGCAACTTTAAAAAGTAGCTCTCGGTTCAAAAAAGGTTGCACAAGCGATAAACCATTTCTTACTTCAAGTTTTATGCAGTTGTATGTGAAAGAAAATCCAAGTTCCTTAACAACAAACACTCCTGAAAACAACTTTAAAATCAGCGTCAATAATTTAGAAAAGCATAAATACCGAAAAAGATGCACCTGATGAGACAATCCACTGTCTTGATTTAATGCTCCACGTCGCTATGTTGAAGTGGACTGAAGCTTGGAAACACACTTAAGGTGTGATACTGTTGATAGGTGTGTTTCACACATCTCCACCCACGCCTCAAGGAAAACACAAGCTATATAAAACAAGTTCACATTCCTGCTGGGTACAGCCTACCTGTCCCTGCTTTACCCTTTTGTTCTCGCTCATCTGCCCAAAAGACCATTTTAAACTGAAGCTTTCTTGGAAAACACGGAGATGTTTGTAAAGGAAACCAACTGCCTTTTTGCGTCACACTTACGAGTGCTTGCTACATTGCCAAGTGACTGCCACATACCGTCAACATGCAGCATCCACTTCCATACAAAATTCAAAACCACAAGGCGGCAAACGTTTTTAACAGATTTCTTTATGATAATGCAAACCATTGCGCTTCTAGTTTGGGTTAATTTTCATGAAAAATTCCCAGGCTTACACATGCTCTTCAAATTTACAAGGATTATGTCATTATGTCTTAACGGACAAGAGCTGTGAGAGGTCACACAGCAGCCGACTGAGAGGGACTGCTCATCAGAATCTCATTGTTCATTTAATGTCACCCAGAAAGGCTATGCAGGCTATGGCCAGTCCCATTTGACCCTGAGCCAATGTCACCATTTCATCCACAAATACAAATGCTACCAACACAGTATTTATTAAAATCATCTTCTTTCAACAATAGCTTTTGACTCCACAATGGTTAAGCAAATACTTTTTTCTCTTTTGTTAAGGAATAAATATTCGTATTGCAGATAGAACACATCTACAAAAAACTATCAACAATGTAAATAGGATTACTAAAATACAAACAGAGTTTTTTATTTTTTTATTTTTTTAAAGCAGGCTACATTTGTTGTTAGGGAGCTACATTCTTTTCAAAGTCACTCACGGAGAGCTATTCACCTTAATAAAGGAAACTGATCACTTTATTTGTAATCACAATGCGCAATAAAATCCTCCATCCTTATTCTAAGCAACACACAATGTCAGCTTGTGTTGGATACAAAAGAGAACTTTAGGACAGAATGATTTTATTGCATCTTTGCAACAGCCATGGGCAAACTGCTGTTATGTGTAGCCACACTGTCTGCATCAGTAAATATTGTTTTTTGTCGCGTCATCATTAGTGTTGTGGCAGCAGTGAGACTGATGGATATACGGAGGGACGGAGAGGATGGATGGGTGCCCTGTTTGAGCGCTGGCCGTCGGCCATGACGCTGCTGCTGTACAAGTTATTAAGAGAGCTACAAGTGGGCCAGTCCGTGGTGATGATGTTTTTGAAAGGATTATTATGAGAGTTATTTTTGGGGGCTTCCTCAGTGTGCTCAGGCACTCAGTGATGCACATACCCCACCTCAGAGCTGGCGAGAGGGTGGTTACATAACATGGGGGAGCACTAGTGTGGCTGCACAGTGACGTGCCCTTAAAGCACCTTATCTTAAAAATATCATCACCAAAATGCTTCTTGCTTGACTAAAACCAACATTCAAATTGTTCAAAAATGATCTGAATATTACAATAAAGTGTACTTAAACTTCAAAAACAAATACATTTCTTCTGAAAACATGACAGAATCCATAACCATAATATGTGCAGTGAACATAGTTAATGGTTTGTTTCTCATCTATTCCTTAACATTTTGTATTACATTTGACTCCATCGCTATCACTATTGTCTTTTCTTACCTTCGTTGTTTGTGTATTCTGTCTTCTGTTTATGCAAATGGCGAAAATAATGAGATAAATGACTGAAATAAATAAAAGAATCATCACTGCAACTTCCCTGCTTTCAGGCAGCAGCTATTGCCAGAATAACACAGAGGGCCTGTTAACGTTGCTTTATCACCTTTGAAGATATGCTGCTTTGCCTATCAGTCTATGACCAAATATGCAGTAAAACATGATGTATGACTCATCATCCCTTTCTCTTTGCTAAGAGGTGAGGTGTAAATGTTGGTGTGCCACTTTTAAACCTCAGGAGTCTAATGACATCACGCTCACAAGGACGGTAATATGAAATGACTGTTGTCCCACCAAGCAGTTTTCAGTGTCAGACTCTGAAGGACAATTGTCTAATTCCTCCGAAAGAAGAGACCACAACAAGGACAGACAGACAGGAGACAAAATAATAGAGACATCCAAGAGAGGACGTTTGGTGTTCAGACACTACAACCACCTAATTCTGCTCTCCAGTTAAAAACGTGTACTGTAACCCCTCTTTCACAATGTCCACCATCATCATGGAGGCCATTTTCTTTTTCTCAGCCCCTTCCCCCTTGACCCCCCAATCATGTCCTACTCCCCCTCCTCCCCTCCCGGCTGTGCACTGTCTGAGGGCTGCTGGTTTTTTGTTCCTGCCAAATGAAGTGTACACCACATTAGGGTCATAATAATCCTTATTGTATTCCGATGTATCTAACAAAAGGAATTAGAGGAGGCCCCCAAACCTAGCGACTTCACAGGAAAGTGACCCATACTAACATGTGCGTTTAAGACCTGAAAAATGTCCGTGCGCTGCATCTTCTGTTCTCGTATACGAAAGTACTTGATGTTCCTTGTTTAGTGTCCATTAGCATTTGTTTGTTTTTTCGCACTACAACTCGACATTTAATGGAATATTGTGTTACAATTTAAAAGAACAAATAAGCCATACGCTTGCATGCATTGTGAAATATAGCAAGATAGGAGAGACATATATAGCGGAAAAGAGTTTGTCACTTCTGCACGGTCACTCTTTCACAAGGACGCATACATCCAGACCAATGAGCTCACTCGGTAGCTGCTTCCTCGTCACCAGTGTAACATCCTACCTCAATGTGGAGTCTCAGAAAGCCGGGGTCGAACAGCGCAGTCCTAGCGATGGAGTGGCGAAACAGAAGTGTGCATGCAGGCGGCTGTCAAACTAATGGAGATTTCACTTTGCTCTCACTATGCCCACCCCCATCTCTCACCCCTCCCTCTTTCCTATTCCCTCCCCTCCCATCGCCACTCTCCTAATGCAATCCCTCTCTCTCTCTCTCTCTCTCCTCCTCTCTCTCCATCCCTGATCCTGCCCCCGATCATCCGTTGATCCCCCTCCTGTGACGTAACAAGAATGGCGCTTTGTCTGGAACCAGAGCATTATTGTTCACGTTACATTGCACAAAACTGGGCAGAGCATCATCACGGTGAGGTAATGGCGACCAGAGCGGTGGTTAACGCGTCGAGTCACGTGACCCCGTCATCAGCCTGACCTTCATAGGGAGCCATCTGTGACGCAGTGCTCCACTTATTACAACATTGAAAATCCTCTGTACGATTAATCTAAAACATGTTGTAGCTGTGTATGATGATATAAAAACATTCCTGCTTTCCATTCATTTGCATGAGTTAACAGCACACTGGAGATTTATACTGTATGAGGGCCTTCTCATCTGAGGTCATATCACAGACTGTTCAGCACCATGAGCAGAGTTAAATACACCTTCATGAATATGCACATATTTAATCTCTCCTTATAAGAACAAACAACATAATATAGAATAGAAATACAGATTTTGGATCTAAACTGTGACTTTAGGTCAATAGATAGATGGTAAAGTTGTGAATAACCACAAAAGGAGAAAGACAGTGGCTGCTGGTTTTGTAATTGTTTGTATTACACTAGCAAAATAAATTAAACCTAAATTACATATTTTCTTTATGTTGATTACGAGCATACTTTTTGTGTGATGTACATGTTTGGCAACGTGTAGAGCTGCCCCTTATAGTCAACTAAACGTTAGTCGACCAAAAAAGTCTTAGTTAGTAGTTGGTCATTCATTGAATTATGTCCGGCATTAGGTCTAAAGCGTAGGATCATTGCCAGCGTGTAAAGGATGACTCCAAGATCAAAAATGTGCCTTCCATATCCTCACCATGGTAACATACCTTAGCTTGCTTATGTAATAATTCTGACCTGAGAAAAAGATAGATTCTAGTTTTGATTTCATGATGAGGGCTTAAAGCGCTGTGTCGAGAGAATAAATAAGCAAAATGTTCAGTGTGTGTCGCTGCTTGTTCCGACACAAGGAAGTTGAAACATCACCGGCGCCTCTTCTAAGTACATTTACTCAAGTACTCTGAGGTAAAAGTTTGCTGTACGTGAACTTTACTTGAGTATTTTCTTTTAGTGCCACTTTATACTTTTATTCCACTACGATTGGAAGGGAAATAGTTCATCTTTACTTTTCTGCTACATCTATGTTACAGCTTTAGTTACTACTTTATAAATTCAGACTTTTTTTTTTTAACCTTGTAAAGAACTTTATAATAAGATATTTTGATGTAGATAAAATATCCAAAATCCTATGTAAGTACAACACAAACAATGAGTGGGTTGACCATTTGTTTTACTCATTGTTTGACTAATGTGTTCATTCAAAAATAGTTTATACTTTCAGCTTTCAAAATGTTTTCCTTTTCATTTAAAAAAATGTATAGGTTTTTTTCCTGCAAGTACTTTTACTTCTAATACTTAATGTACATGTTCCTGATTATGCTTACATTATACTGATCATCTTACTTAAGTACCATTTAATGCAGTACTATTTTTACATTGAAGTATTAGTAATTAAATTAAAGGGGACCTATCATGCAAAATGCATTTTTTAATGTCTCTTATACATAAATATGTGTCAGGGAACTCACAAAGTGTCAGAAAACAAAACCCTCTCTCTTTTCCTCCGTACCCACATCTCTTTAAATAGAAATGGGGGTGCCAACAAGCAGATCCAGAATTTTCGCTCCCATTACGTCATTGGCGACATCCGGCCGACGTGCCACGTCCCCATCTATTGTCTCCGGCACACGTGAAACATCCCAACCATAGAGGTCCCAACCTATCGTCTCCGTATACAGTCGCAGCTGTGTATTCAGCAGGATGTCTGCTGGAGGCTTAGAGTAAAGTTGATATATATATATATATAAATAATACATATAATGGCACTGTTCTAGCGGTAAACACGTTAAGAAAGAACATGTCAAGCTATGTGCTGTATCAGAAACAATGCACGGCGTGTTTTGGGAGTAATATGCTGTGTGTTTACATTAGCAAGCATGCTAACACTCAGAGCTAACACTATAGGCTACTGGAGAGAATATGTGTAACGTAATGTCTTTGTGGTAAACCCTGCGAGAGAGAAAGGTTTGAGCTCCATACTGTTTCAGAAATAAAGCTTGAAGTGGTTAGGAGCATAACATGGCATTTAATCACCGCAGCGTTTAGCTGAGCTTCGCCCGGTAGAAATCTCTCTCTAGCAGGGGAACGCTGCGTGACGCTACAAAGGGGCGTGGCTAGCAGCAGACATTCAATTTAAAGCAGAATCAGCCTGTTTGCAACAGGGCTGCAAAAGAGGGGTATGAGCAGTATGAGGCATGGCTACAATGGGTGATCTGTTTGGTATTTTAAGAAAAAAATGTCACAGACATGTTTTGTATAGGTATGGCCCTACAATATACGTTTCCAATATAGCATAATAGGTCCACTTTAAGTAAAGGATCTGAATACTTCATCCACCTCTGTACAGCTAGCTCACTGCTGCCCTCCTCTGGCTAGTTTGAGTTCTGTACATTTAATTATAAGTCATAAATATAGTGCAATTATGTTTCCACATAATACAACACTTTCAGGTGCCAAAGTATTAAAAGAAAGGTGACGCATATAATGGTTTTCCTCCTTTGTGTGTTAAAACTCACCCATCCCCCCTGCTGCATGATGTAGCCTGCTTCGTCCTCCTCTAAGAAGCGCACCCCCAGCTGTGAGAGAGTTTGCAGCGACTCCCCCTCACTCTGTAGAGCCTGGAGCAGCACAAAAGGGACGAGCACCTGGGAGAGAGGAGTAGCAGTTTAAGGGAGAAGCCATACAGAAATCAAAGCTGTAGAGAGACAAAGTTAAGAGACATTCGTAAACCTCAGGGGGACTCACCTTGCTCCAGCCTCCCTCTGTGTATGTCGAGAGATCCCGCGTCGCATCTCTAAATCTTTCGTAGTCCAGAGGCCTGAAACACACGCAGACATCATCTCTGGTAAGGACTACATTTAGTGTTGGCATTTTTTAAATGTACTTAGAATAAAATGAAATTGTTAAGCCATCTAATACTTAAGATCCTAAATTGACTTTATTGTTCACCTTCCAAAAGCAAAAAAATCCACAGCTTCTTCCAGGTTCAAATTGTATTGTTATGTTACTGTATGTTCTATGTCATTTGCATGCGTTTGTCTTGCAACGGGAATGTATGCAATGCTAAAAACGAACAAAATAATTGTATATATTTACATATCCATGAAAAGCGTACAAGACCTGTTAAACTCTCATATAAGGCTGAACAATTATTAGAACGTTATCTAAATATAAAAAGGAAAAATGTGTCGAATAAAATAAAAATACCATGATTATTTGTATTTGTTTTTTTAAATAGAAATTAGAATAATGAAGGAAAAGTTGTAATTCCTCGAATATCATGAGTCATATCACAATTGCAATATTACATGTCACTTGTTAGACGCTTTTATCCAAAGCGACTTACATACATTCAGTACTGTGGACAGTCCCCATAGGAGCAACGTGTCTTGCCCAGGGACACAACGACATGCTGACTGCAGTGGGATTCAAACTTGCTGATTCGAAGTCCAGCACACTACCCACTGAGCCAAAGCCTCCCTGTCACTCCAAATAATGCAATTCGATTCGATTTTAATAGTTGTGCAGAAGCGTGCTCCACAGACAGTTGGAAGTTGCCCAGGACAACCACAGTCTTATGTGTTGGCCCCGCAGCGACTCTACAGAAGCACCAGCAGATTAACTCACTTGGATTCATATATATATGTGTGTGTGTGTGTGTGTGTGTGTGTGTGTGCGTGCATATGTTAAGCCAATAGCATCAAGCAACAACTGTCGGCTTGTAATTGAGTTAATCTCATACATTTAGAAATGAATCAAAACCTTTTCAATCAGTTTCATGACAAAGTATTTTCCAATCTCTGCTTAAGTTCAAACATTCATTTAAAAGAAAACTACCTTAAGCAACAGCTTAAGAATATTGACACTAAGATTCACATTTATCCCACACGAAAAGAGCAATTATTGGATAAGAAAGTGTCAGTGTAGTTGCTGAACCGACCCAGCAATTCTGTTTCTATATGAAATATATATCTTGGATTAAGTATTTCCGAGCAGTCAAGACAGGCAGTGATCATCTCAGAGCATTGTTCATCTGCACTACTTTTGTATATTATTATTATACAATCCATCATGACAGTCAAAGAGTTGACCACTGACCTTTCGAGGAGTGTGTGTACGGCTGCTGCCAGGTGTGTGTCGAGGTCTACGGCCACCCGGTCTCCCACGGCAGCGAGGCAGTCCTCTACGGAGGTCTCTGGGACGGTCGGGTTAAACACCAGCGATGTGTGCCGGTCGAAGCCTGATGTGGAACAAGCTGCTCCACACAGAGGGGAAGGATGACACAGATCATTTAAAGAAATGATTCACATTGCAGGTGGTTTGCTCCATAAATTAAATGCACATCAACACATACGCTGATGGTTAGTCTGAAGTCTGGGTTACTAATGTGACTCCAGTTCTCCGAGTAGTAAATGAGTGTCTATCTGTCAATCAAATATCTCACCTCGTCCTTGCTACACATATGTATATCTCTTCTGAGAGAACCGTGGTTATGTAAAGAAACCAAAGTCCTCTCTCCATGCATACATTTCATGTTTTACATTCACAAAGATTGAACTTTGGATTCCACTACACAGGTAGACACATGGTATGAACAAAGTATGGCACAGGGAAAGACAACATGGAGTGTGTGTGTGTGTGTGTGTGTGTGTGTGTGTGTGTGTGTGTGTGTCCACTTACAGGCAGCAATTTCATCTTCCAGTTGTCTCAGCTCTTCTTCATGGCCTTTTGTCAATGTGCTACTCTTGCTGTCAATCAGAGCATCTCCTGAGAGAGAAAGACACATGACATGAACCAACGGCCACAGACTCACTATTCCTAAATTCTATACAAGATACAGTATATAGCACTTTAATAATTTAAAACAAACACTAAAAGCCACATACACTTGACAAGAAATATTTCATTCTCTTTTGTGCTTTCTATTCATTTTGAAATGTGTGAATTCTGCAGCTGTATTATATCTGAAATGTTATCAAATCTATCAATCAGAATCAAATACGTGATTTATCCCAGAAGAGATTGGGTTTGTGAAAGTGGCTCCATTTTAGAAATAAACAAGTAAAATTAAAATATTTCCATCAAATATATTTCCATTAAGAAAAAGTTAAAAAGTTAAATTAAAAATGTGCAATTCCAAAAAAAAAATATATATAAAGATATTTATATTAACATAAGACATTTAAAGTAAAATAACTGACATTATTGGATTTGATTATAAATGGGATGTATATGTATTTGCTTGACTCATAAGGACAGGTTAATGATGCCTGCACACTTGGCATGACTCTAAACACAGTTTGCCAAACACAGCAGTAGTGCATGTATAAGGGGGGGGGAATAATGTTTGCATGCTTACGTGCAATACTGTACCAATACTGGTGTTCTTGTGTCACATTCATTGATCAAGTTAAAAAGGAGCAATGAGTTTGACATTCTTTAAAAAACAAGGTAAATACTTTGCTCATACATAAATTACGCCTTTCAATTATCAGCTGTGAAATAATTTAAAATATTAGGGCGAAAAACCAGACGGGCAAATCTCGTTTCCAAACTCAAATGAATCTGAGGTCATAACTGAACCTTGTTTAACCAGGGAAAAGAGGCTCACTTTGAATGTCGCGTGTACAAACTGCAACCGATATTCCTACACATTGTGCTTTTAAGTAAATTATTTACATGATTCAGTCTGCACTGCTGGGGGAATGTGGAACCATGTGAGAGGTGAAACCGACACAAAGGCTGCTGCTGTGTGACCATGACTTTAAGTCACGCTAAACACATTATCAATGTAGCTATTTAGCTTGGGAAAATCCAGCAGATAAAGAAGGGTGACCCTGCTACATTACACACTCAACCCAAAGACATTGGTTCTTTCTACTATCATGGAACTCTTTAAGAACAGCTAAACTGGGGACGAGCAGCCAATAGAGGACGAAACACGATGACCTTGAAGTATCATTCTTAAAAGCTAACTGATGTGTTTTTCACTGTTGAAATTACAAACTGGTGTTTGTTTGTTTTTTAACAGGAAGGAAGAGGACGCTCAGCAGAACCCTTCTCTATTCTCTCCGAGTCCCCTCACCCAATAGGAACGCCCCGAGGGCCACTGTTGGTTTTTCCTGGGCTCTGTGCTGTTTCAGCGTTCAGCCAGACAGCTAACCGGCCAACTATTCTGCTCTGGTTCAATGGCGTGTGAGTTATCCTGCAGTGATTCCACATGACAGGCTGTCAGAAATTGGACCGGGTCAAGCGGAAAGCAGGGATCAGCCACTCATCTGCCCTCCTCCGCCCATTCTGAGCACGCACACAACAATACGGGACCAGAATTAAAGAAAACGTGTTCTTTTTAACATTTGGCGCTACGGTTTTCTTTAACATAACACAACGTTTTTTTAGTTGTACAGAGGGAATGACATGCATGGCATAAAATGCTAACATTTCTTATATTTCTAGTCGTGATGTTTCTCTTTCTCCAATACATCATATTTGTTTCCTCATTAAAATGTCTCAAAAAGTCTTCACATTTTATTATTTATACATTTATTATAAAATAACTACCAATGTGACATATCTCTAAATGTGAGACAAAAACCTCAAAACTATTTGTTCAAACTCTGTTGTGTGTCATTTGTATGCTAAGCACAAATGCTACAAAATGAAAAACAGGCATGCTGCAAGCCTAGGGCACAAACCAGTCTTTGCATCTCTGGACACCATATTGGAAAAGTTGAAGATGAGCTTACAGGGAACCTCACATTAAATCTACTTGTCTAAAACGCTGGGGACTCCATAACTGTCTTTTTAAAAGTACACACAAGTCTCTTACAATGTGTCACAGAAGGCTAAATGGAGCTAGAAAACAGGTGGCAACCTGCCTACACACCCTGAATATTCTTTTTTGGCCGTGTGCACACAACTCTATTTGTGTGCTGTGTGACTGCACAAGTGTGAGGTTTGCCTGAGATATGTGGTGCACACACTGCACAAGTGAAGACACTGTGGAGAGGTCCACAACCTTAGCAGTAGCTACACTTCAGTAATGAGAAGTGTGTCTTTTGGGGACATTGCATTTCTGCATTTTCAGACTGAATCAATACCTTAATCACACTACTACTACTTTAAGAACCAAATTAGCCGCTAATCTAAAGTCTTTCTTCTCACCTTGAACTGTGTTGCGTGCCTGTGATCTATTAACAGGCGGCATTCCCAGATAGTTGAGCACAATGTACTTGGTTTCATAGTGGAAACCCTCAGGCACAGTGGCAGTGATGGAGGCAGAAGAGGTGGGGCCTGAGGTAGCCATTGAACAGACGTGGGTCAGACTCTCAGGCACATACGTTGTTACAGTCAAAGCTGGACGTCTCACCTGAGGGAAAAAGGAGCAAGGAGGAGGATCATTTACTTTTTATTTAGACAATCATGATTGAGGCTGCACAGTGAAATCTGGCACCCATTAATAAAACATGATCAGTGTAGAAAAAACGTCCTGATGACATCTGTTGTTGGATTGTAAAACAGCTGTTAGGCAGATGACTGATTATAAATGTCCTACTAAGTGTATCATAGCATGATAGCACATTATCCTATGCCCTTTGTGTGCCAGGTGGACATCACTTGCCCATCTGGCAAAGGGGTGATAAAGCTTCAATTGGTCATGTCGTTGTTGCTGCCTGCATAATTGATAATTGATAACTGATAACAGAGGAAGATTGAACTAAGAAATGCCTATCTCACACATGCAGGCTATATAACGTTACTGTACATACATCATGACACAGTCCACTTACATAACACACGTGGTGAACAGTGGGGCGTGAAAAGACCTTCAACAAAAGCCTTTACTGAACAAATGTTTCCAGCCAATGTAAATAGGTCTATTCTATACTGTTACGCTTACTGTGGTTTTCTGGATATTAAACCACCGTTTAAAACCTTACGGACTAAAGAAAGGTTGAGTTTAAACGCTCACATTGTCCTCCAGAGGGGAGGTGACACCATGCGGACCAAATTGTCAAGTTTGACAAATAAAAAAACTACAACTTCCGGATTCAAGTGTCAAAATAAAACCTCTTGCTGGCTAATGAGGAGTTATACCAATGTATGTGCAAATACAAATATTATAACTTGTTGAATTATTATAACACAACTAAATACTTTACGTTTGTCCTTCATGTTTTCAAAGTGACAGCATGGACCCAAAATAATAGCCAAGATATTTGCTCACTTCATGAACCAGCCATTGCTCGTTAAATAATGAACTGTCTAACGTTACCGGACAAATTACATAAGAGTCCGTTACACTTAAAGAAAGCCGGGTTTTCGTTCCTTTTCCCCGAAACACATCGGCACACACGCAAGCTATAGCTAGCTTGACGTGACACGCTTTATGCGCTATTTTGGTGACGCAAAAAACTTAAATGTAACTTAAATGCAACCAAACTGGAGTCCATTTCTTACCGTCCTTGGCAAAAGGCAAACAGGTGCTGACAAACGACAAGTTGAAGGAATATATGCGACACAGTCCCCAGCAGCAGCAGCTGAAGAGGCACAGCACCACTGGCAGCAGCACTAGCACACGGTGTGCTTTGGAGAGAGAGATACAAGCTAGCGAAAGTAGAGCACCAACCTTCCTGTCATACCTTTCAAAATAACACTCAATAGTGGCGAACGGTCCTACAATTTTTGAAAAAATAACACTGATAAAGTATGGGATTAGTTTTGTTTCATTAAAGATAAAGCAACACTTCCTCAGAATCAAGCAAAACTAAGAGTTTAAGAGAAAAATAAACTGAGTCAAGCAAAATACATTTAATTTAAAAAAGAAAACTATAAGTTGCAAACAAATCATTTGTGTAATCATGTAAACTATACGTATTTTTTCTTTGTTTTAACAGATCTTTTTGTTTGCAGTTCTCTTTGTTTCTTTCTCAATGATCATTTTTTGTTTTCAATTCTGGCACAAACGTCCCAGGTGGGCAGGGAGGGACAGTTAGCTACATAGCTAGCAGTGAGTGAGCGTTCAGACATCGGCACACACACTCAAACGGACTCGTGTGCCTCTACCAACATGCTTTCATGATTCTGTTTAGATGTGCAAGTATAAGCCATGAGAGCTTATCTTATTAACACGCTAATTTGATATGAAAATCAATGGAGGCTGAGTTAACTTTGTAGGAAAACCTACCGTCCATGCATGATGCCCCTGAGCTGTGTTTTATTTGTTAACTTCATATTTTTCATTTCCTTAATCATTAATGTTCCTCTCATATTAACAGTATCTGAGGGGACAGCTCGGAGGGGGGCATGAAGAAAGACCTGCACCATCTTCATCCACACTGGCTTTGCTGTTATCACTTGCTCAGTGTCATTTCATTTGACCAAATGTCTTTATATATACATTTAATAGATTTTATTATTATCCACCTTTTAGTTTGATGTCCTTTTATTTAAAACATTCTTTGAGACTTCATCTTCTGGTTCAAATTTCAATAAATGTAATTTGTATAATCACTCTTTTGTCTTTATTCTACATGAAAATGTTAGAGATTCCATTCAAATCTGTTGATGATTCATATCTTCCTCAGGAATAGTATGTCAAGTTTTTATTGCTAAATGTGTATCATTTTCTCACAGGATATAGAATGAGACAACACAGTTTGTATCCATTGTGTATGAATGCTTCAGCTCTTCAGACCAACATAGTAAGATGTGAGCATGTTCCTAATTGTGTTGCAACCTAGGTCTGGTCTGTTTAATAAAGCAAATCTGCCACTTTTATATTGTAGAATTTGTTAAATTAACAAAGCAGTCTTTAATTGTTTGTCCTAAACATAGCAATATAAGCTTTTGAAATGTAACATGTCTTTGAAAAAATAATAGTATACAGTTTGTATTGTGTATCACCTTTAGCTTGAAAATACATAGATGTTTTTTTTTTATCTATAAAATAAATAGACAGACAGACACTTTATCAATCCCAAATTGGGAAATTATTTTACAGCAGCAGTGTGTTCAGGTATTAAAATATTTAAAGTTGGAATAAAGTATAAACTACACAACACAAGTATAATGCACAGCAATCCATAAGATGAGTCCGATATGTTCATGAAAACTCTCCAGGAGACACCAACACAAACGTGGCCGAGTGGACTCCGGAGTTTGCTGCATGAGTTGCACTGTATGATCTGTGGTGTAGTGGGCTGTCACTCAAAAACTGAGTAGCCAATGGGGACGCACCCCTGAAAGTCCCGCCCACCTGGGACGTTTGTGCCTGAAAACTAAAAATGAGGGAGCGCAAACGAGAAGAGCTGAAGCGAGAGCAAAAGTCTGATCATTGAGAAAGAAGCAAAGAGAACTGCAAACAAAAAGATATGTTAAAACAAAGAAAACAGACTTATAGCTTAAATGATTACACAAATGATTTGTTTGCAACTTATAGTTTTATTTTTGAAATAAAATTTATTTTGCTTGACTCGTTTTTTTTTTCTCTTAAACTCTTAGTTTTGCTTGATTCTGAGAAAGTGTTGCTTTATCTTTATGAAACAAAACTAATCCCATAATAAGGTGACTTAGCTTTAAAGTAAACGTGTATGACATTATGAATTGAGAAGTAAGTAAGCTTTCCAGTGTATCCTAACTGCACGTAAAGGATATCAGTTAAGCGCGTGTAACAGAATTCCCCTAATTGGAAAATGACATCAAGGTCATTAAAGCACCTTTCAATAACCTGAACTTTTGCACAGTTTGTATCCATAAACATATAAACCCATGGGCGTAGGAAGCATCCTGAATGTGGGGGGGACATTTCGATTTTTTTTTTATTTCCTGTATTCAGTGGCGGAGCCAGGACATTTTCAGTGGGGGGGGCCAGGATGCAACCAGTAATCATTTTGGGGTGGCATTGAAATCACGTCTATTATATGAACATAAAAATACATCTCACTAGAAAACAAGGGGTTATTTAAGGCACCTACAAACACACCTCTACATTATTGGGATTAAGTGGTGGAACAGATCAAATAATATATTATCTAACTATTTTTTTCGTATTCCCGCAGGCAAAGTAACAACGAAGCTTAAATTACAAATGTAGTGCAATATACAGACTGTTTAGCTTATGGTGATCAGCAGCACTATGAACTCATTCTCTCAGTGTATCATCAGGAATACAGAGACACACACACATCATTTAAATAAGAGATTTTTAATTTGATTATTGGTTAAAAATAAACATCTTAAAGTAAATAACAATAAACAATAGCCCTTAACCCTGTAAGGCCCCCGGTTGTAATTTTACAACATTTCTTTAAGCTATCCTAAAAAAGTCAGTAAATGGTTTTTTTCACATTTACATAGTCAAAAGGTCCTTTTGTTCAGCCTCACAATGCTATTGGGTAGGAAATGTGTTTATAGGTCCTGCCCTCTGGCCATACACTCACACAACCAGGGGCGCCACCAGGGATTTTGAGCGCCATGAAAATATATCACATTGGGCCCCACCACCAGGCCCAGGCCACGCCAACCAAGCACAATTGCTGTAATCACACCTCCAGAACCCAACCCACTAATGTATGCTTTAAATAACTCTACCTGTACAGGCTTGCATCTATCTTGTAGTCCAATACTAACCGCACAATATTTACTGACACTGAGCTGTGAAAATATAACACTGTGCAGACGTGCAACATTCTGCTGCAGTATAATTCACTATTTGATATAAGACTGACATTCCTGACAATAGATCTCAATAGTCATCTTTTAAGGTGTAAACGCCTTTTTAATAATAACGTTTTTGAATGGAACATTCTCAACATGAATGCATAAAGCCAAATAAATATAACTTAAATATGTGGAAAAATACTGTGTTTGAAATGTATAATTGAAATTAGATGTTAGCTTTTTGTTTTGATATATATATATTGTATTCCAGTCTCCCTTCAGATATGTTAAGTGGCATGTCATTCAACACAATGCTGCTCACCTCCTTCAGTTGGGAGAAAAGCTGGTTCAGGTTCAGCATTATGGGGGGACAGGGCCGCTGAGCCTAAAGATGGATCTGTTGGTCCTGGCACCAGGGGGAGGGACTGATTTAGTATGAATAGCTGCTAAAAATGTACCTGCATTTATTAAATGTCAGCTAAAAGAGCAGTGAAATTAAAAACCTCTGAATTGTCTGTAAAGATATTAACAGTACTTAATGTCAGCTTGGTAAAAAAAAACATAACAATTATTATTTACAATGGATACGCTTATCTAACAGACACATTTCCACCATTCATGGACCACACCCACCTTTTCTTTTGAAATACTGGGTGACATGCTGTTGTCCTTTAGTCCCTCTCTGTTGTCTTTCTCTCCTTTATCTTCTCTTTTGAAAGCCTGACTTTGTTAGTCGTTGAGACATGGTACACACGCAAGTAGCATCCCTGCTCCTAACATGCTGTGAGTCACAAGGTTGACACAGTGAGGACCACAATGGACATACAAAGCAAGAGGTTGATTCTCTCTGAGAACTGCTTGAACTCCTTTGCTTTCGCCGGACATGTTTGCAGCTCCATCGTAGGTCTGCCCTCGAAGACAGGACAAGGGCAAGTTCAACCGCAGGAGAACATCAGTTGCCACCTTAGCCAAATTCTTCCCTGTCGTTGAAGACACCTCATATAGACCTACAAAGTCTTCATGAGGGATAAGGTCATGATCCACATAACGGATACATATGGCCTCTTGTTCAACTCCCGAAACATCCTGAGTTCCATCAATAATAATGGAGTACTGAAGTACTGTACTGTATTTATAATTCTCCTAACAATGGAGTTGGCCATGATATTCAAAACCTCATTTAGAATTACAACACTTGTGTAATTGTTTGAGGGCTTACTTAATCTCTTCAGCACATCATCATCATCTGAGTTGCAGAAGCTGCCTTAGGTTGCCTTCATCAGTGTCATGGCCACGCAGAGCTAGACCCTGACGAGCAAGAAAGCGAATTGACTGAACTATTTTGAGCAGACATTATCTCGCCTCTCTTTGCTGCTGTTCCTTGGCTGTGGACAGCTGAGTTTCAACACTTCGTTGTTGGTATGTATGTGTTGTGATTGCAACTTTGTGTGCTTGACTCAGTTGGTGGGTTGAACATTTCTCAATTGCTCTTCTCCAGTTTCGAAAACCAGTGGACACAAAGGCTTGATCCATATTTTTGGCAAGTGTGCTACTCTGTCTTTTGAAGGCTTCCATGCAATAATAGCAGAATACGTCATTCTCACTAGGAGAATAATGAAGCCACGGAAAGTCCCTGAACCACTTCTCCTGAAATCTTAGCGTCTTATTTGGAAGTTGCTGGGGTGGAATGACTCTTGGGTCAGGATGATTTGGCTTGCTATGTACCTCAGCCTGGCTCTCACTCTCGTCCCTCTCAAACTGGCTCTCACTCTCGTCCCTCTCAGTCCCGTCCCTCTCAGTCCCGTCCCTCTCAAACTGGCTCTCACTCTCCTCCCTGTCTAATCTTGCCATCTCTTCCTACAAACAAAAGGGAAAAATGTAATAGGCCACACATTTTTTATACTGCCAAAAACGTAATATTAAGGATCCCCTGTGTAAGATTTTCGTCATTTCTAAAACATAATATTTGCATTGTGCAGTGTTTCCCCTACCATTGTCTTGGAGGGGCGCTGCGCCCCGCCCATGGGGCCCCGCCAACGGAGCCCCGCCAACGGAGCCCCACGCCCCCCCTGAAATTCAAAATAATAATAATAATTTTTCTTTTTTTTTTGAACCAAATTGCAACTAATCTATATCTACTCTCACTTTACACATTGAACATGTGCTCTTTTATTAAATAAACTAAACGCTTTCATTTTAAGTTGTGAGTTCAGTGTTTTTGACCCTAAGAAACACTGATGCATTAATCAATAACAATAGCTCCTCTCTCTGCCCCCCCCCCCTTCTTCTTCTTCTTCGCCTTTTTCTTCTTCTTCTCTCGGTTTATTGGCGGATTGCAAACAACTTTAAGGTGCATACCGCCACCTCCGGAGTCGGCTTGACTCGGTTTGCATTTATAAAGAATGCACACATGTGTTTAATCGTTAATGTCAGATATGTACTAAGTAAATACATTTGTTCCTGCTCAAGATTAGATTCAACTTTATTGTTATTGCACATATTACAGGTACTGAGACAACGAAATGCAGTTTAGCTTCTAACCAGGAGTGCAACAAGCAGTAAAGTGAAAAGTAATGTACACAATCTACAGAATAAAATATAGAATGAATTGAATGATGAATAAACAGTGAGGGGTATGAATACACTAGATATACACAGCAGCCTGTGAGCAGTATGAACAGTGTGTATGAATATGCTAAGATATATAAAGTATGAAAACGGTAAGCAGTGCAAGTAGCCTATAGTATAAAAGATATAGATATTCATTTCATGATGATAAACATTGTGTAACAATAATGACACATTTTAATGGAAGGGGCGACGTAAAACTGACACAAAACAACAACAAACTTTTGCCGAGCCAATTGGAGAGTTTCATCACCAGCACGTGGTAAAAACCACCAATGAGCGCTCAGCTCGAGATACCAGCGAGACGTTTCCCATCAAGCATTTCGCTTCCGCAGCCCGTGGAGAGGAACTGCGGCGCCTCGCCTCGCCTCGCGCGTCTTTGTCCCGCGAGATTTCAACGTCTCATGTAGGCGAGCCTCCAGAGCAAGTCGGACAAAATGACTAACCATCATGCAACGCACAAGCAAGACGTTGAACGCAACTGCGCAGGTCTTGCTTGTCTCAAACAAGCCTCTTGTCAGCGCTGTTATAGGGGGTATTGTTTCCACACGGACATGTTGTGTGCTACTATATGTATTGTGTGCCCTCCTTTCTTCTCTCTCTTGTCGTCCCGGGCTGCGACCCGACAACACCTGCATTTCTGCTGCTCATTAAAGACAGCTTTGCACCTTTGATGCACCTCCTCCGACTCCTATTCCTCTGCACTACAGTGTTGTGTTTTTATGTTATGAACCTTTTACATTAAAAACAAGTTCGAATTTTCAAAAGGTCTTGTGTTTTTTGTCCGGGGGGGATGCCCTTTTTCCAGTTTAGAGCAATAGCCCCTCCAAATGTCTGTGCACGTCCCTGTTCCTATGTATGGGATCTTGCAATTATTAAAACAAATTGCCAGAAAGAGTGCAGACGATCCCTTGCATAACATCTTTAATATTAGCATTATCTATCCCAATAGTATTTCGTGAGTCATTCTCTATTTTTGTTATAAAAATTGAGAGGGGAGTGGCGCCCCTATCTTGAATAAGTGTATTATTTTGAAACGTATGACCGGATGTTGTTTCTTGTCTTTAACCCTAGCTCGACGGATGAATGCAACAAGAAAAGGAAAGTGTTTTCGACCAACTGCCAGTGTTTATCTGCACCGTACAAGTGTTAGGGAATACTTTTTGCCCTTTTTTGACAAACGTTAAATAAAATAATAACATAGGCTATTAAAGACCAGTCATGGCGCTCACCGATGCTGACGTACAGAAACAGGTACAGTAGACAATTTTGACTCTGAACTGTCAAGTTTAAAACTATTTATCCCAGTGACGAAGTTATAAATTAAGCTAGCTGTAGCTTAACATGACAAACATTAACACTTGCTAACGGGCTAAAACTAGCGTCAGTTGCTAAATCATTATGCACAAGCTAACTGTCGTTAACTAAACTCCTTTACGTGACACTTTATTTAGTTAAACTATGGGTTATTTAAAAGTGTTAACTGTTGTAAAAAAAAAGCAAAACAAATAATGGTAATGTTCCGTTTCATATATTAGGGTTAATATTGTAGTGCTAACATTATTTAAAGTATGTGTTTAAGTAAGTATTGGGTTTTTGCTTAGTATGTACTTGCATTTATAAGGTTGACATAAACTTTTTGTGACTTCAACATTTTAACAGACTATTTTGTTTTTGCAGATCAAGCACATGATGGGCTTCATTGAGCAGGAGGCCAATGAGAAAGTTGATGAAATTGATTCTAAGGTAAGTCTGTCTGTCTGTCTGTCTGTCTGTCTGTCTGTCTGTCTGTCTGTCTGTGATGTTTGCTGCAGGGATCACAGTCACTGGTCTTGTCATACCCATCTGTTTACAGGCGGAGGAAGAGTTCAACATTGAGAAAGGGCGTCTGGTGCAGACTCAGAGGGTGAAAATCATGGAATACTATGAGAAAAAGGATAAGCAGATTGAACAACATAAGAAAATGTGAGTTTTCAGTCATTTGTAGTCAGTTTGGAAGATAACTTAATTGACCAAGGAGTTTGAGTAAAACCTTAGCAGAGAAAATCGAATTTACCCATTGGCCCTTTTCACAATTTTTTACTTGAAAAATGTAGTTACAGTTAAGGTTTTAGAAAAAGGTAAAGAAAAACTTAGAGATAGACCTCAAGTCTGACATCTTTGATTTTTAACTGTCAGACATTTTACATATCTGAACTAACATAACGACTGCATCAACAAATCAGTTCTCACCAGATGAATATATATTTGTTCTCTTTGCTCTGTTATTTTGTTGTTTGATGAATTCATGGAATCTCATTACAGTTTAGTGTGGCTACATATTTGTAACTAAATCTCCATAAGAGCATGAACATCACCATATCTGCAGTGTAAAATCCAATTGTGCCGGCAAGGGCGTTTTTTAATCAATGCAACGTGACGGCTGGGTATCTCTCTGAACATCGGGATTAAAGGCGTGCGGCATTTCATGTTCATGTCTGCAGATAACATACTCCTTGACCTTTCCTTTCACTCTCACAGACAGATGTCCAACCTGTTGAACCAAGCAAGGCTTAAGGTGCTGAAGGCTCGGGACGACATGATCGCGGTAAAATCAATATGAATATATATATACATGTTACACAACTGACACATAACTCACATTTACATTCAGTATATTGATAGATGAATACAAAAACACATATGATAAGGTGCATGAGTACTTATGTTTTGTCCTATAAAGATGTGATGAGGTAAAACCAACTTTGCAAAGTCAAACTAACAAAAAATATATTTTTCTCTTCAAATGTTGTTTTAATTCTTAGAGAATTTTTGAATTTTCTTGTTTTTGTCATTCTCGTATATGAAGCAATATGATTTCAGAGAATATCCAGATAATATTATTTAAATAATTATATTATTCTTTACCTACATTGGTCCTTATATGCCATCTGAAAATAAGAGGGTTGATGAGCAGTGTGACTCCAAAATCGAAATGAATCAGGAAGCGTTTTTGTTCCTATCTTCTTGTCTCAGGATTTACAGAATGATGCTCGTCAAAGACTTGCAGAGATTGCCAAGGACCCGGAGAATTACTCCGTCCTATTGCAGGGCATGTTGCTTCAGGTAAAATCCCAAACTACTCTCCTGTTGGGAGGACACAGGTGAGTCAACAACTTAGCGGTTTGTTTTCTGAGCCTTTTCTTTTCAATTTTATAGGGATTCTTTCAGCTACTGGAACCTAAAGTGACCGTCCGCTGCCGACAGCAGGACGTAGAAATGGTTCAGGTGACTATAGTGTGCCATGTGGTGAATATTGTACCAAGTTGTTTGAAAAAGCCAAGGTTATTACAACTGCCTTTGCATCTTTTGTCACATTCATGATAGTCGCTAGCGTTGTTTTACAATTGTATGTTTCAATGTTTGGACAGGAGGCAGTTGATAAGAACATCCCCATCTACAGAGAGGCGGTGAAGATCAACATAGTCGTAAAAATCGACACAGTGCGCTTTCTTTCGTCAGACATGTGAGATGATTTTACCATCAACTCTATTGAATATTTTTTCCAGAATACTTTTTGTATGATTCAATGTGTCAAGAAAAAGCTTTTTAAGCTATGCTTGCTGTTAATATTTGTGTCTACTCTTTGTTCTAACAGCTGCGGAGGGGTTGAGGTGTATAACGATAATGGGAAGATCAAGGTTTCCAACACCTTGGAGAACAGGCTGGAACTTATTGCACAACAGGTAGAGCATATTTGATTACATCTTTATACACAAACCTTTAAAGGTCCCATGACATGGCCATTTCTACTGATCATAATTCCATTGTTGAGGTCTACTCGAATAGATTTACATTGTTCAATGTTACAAAATCACATTGGTTTCTCATACAGCATCTCTGTATAGTATGTGTATTCACTCTCTGTCCTAAACGGCTTGTTGGAGCTCCTGCCCCCCCCCTCCCTGTGAGCCCAGTGTGCTCTGATTGGTCAGCTCGCCCACTATGTTCTGATGAGTCCACCACCGTTACAGCAGAACATCAGTGATTATGTGTTACAATGGCGTTAGCAACCAGAAAATGACACCAGTAATGACAAACAGATGGGAATGCTGCGTGGGGTCTGGGTGCCGTGTTGGCGGGACGTTGCGCCAACAAATGGACCCTACAGGGTGTACTTTGAGGGTTTGTGACTCTTCAGACCGTTTACGGCCCGTCCACACAGCGGCGTGCGTTGAAGCTTGGCGGTGGGCGTGTCTGAAGCTTGGGGAGTCAACGCGAGCAACGCGACCAACAACCAATCACATGAATCTCCCGCCCCGGACATACAAAGCAAAAAAGCCTGCTAGCCTGCAGCAGAAGCAGGGAGAAAAGAGAGGGGGGGGAAAAAGTGTTCCACCTTCCTTCAGCAGCAGCAGCAGCAGCAGCAGCAGCAGCAGCAGCAGCAGCAGGGAGTCTCTCTCCGTGGTGCTGCGGACCTGCGGAGTACCTGCGGACCTGCGGTCTGGCTCTCCCAACATACACGCGGTTTGATTGGCTAGCAGTTGTACTGGCAGATTTTCATAAACGGGATTTGATTGGCTGACGCCTCCGTCGAAGCTTCAAAAGTTGAACATGGCTCAACTTTTGAAGCTTCTTGACGCGAGCAACGCGAGCAAAGTGTAGCTACGCTCCCCACAATGCAGTTCGGTGAGGCGTGACGTCACCCCATTCAAGTGAATGGGCAGAAGCGTTGGAAGCTTCAACGCACGCCGCTGTATGGACGGGCCGTTACATGCATAAAAACCTTCATAACACACAAGGGGACGGGTAATAACCGGAAAAGCATGACATGGGACCTTTAACACATTTTAAATGTAGTTTCTGCTGTTTGCCTCTGGAGGGCAGCACATTCCTATACTTCATTTTGGAGTTACTTTATTGAGCAGTCTTTTTAAGCATGGGGAAACACTGATCCTTCTTTTTGCTTGGATTGTTTTGAAGGCAAGTAGATTAATTTCGATCAGTTATTGAAACTTTATTGAGCAATGCTAAATTAGAACTCTGAGAACACACGTCCCTACCATACGTCCCTACCTACACACTGCATCCTGTTAAAAGTAATTGTATAGGTTAATATTATTTAAAGGGAACTTTTTATGCTCCTTTTCAGGTTTCATATTTTTATTTTGTGCCTCTACTGTGACATGCTTTAATGTTCAAAAAGGTCTTTTATTTTTCTCATACTGCCTCTTTTCACCTTCTGTCTGAAACCAGAGCCCAGTCTGCTCTGATTGGTTATCTGTTGTGATTGGTCAACTGCTTAGAGATATCCCACCCTTATCACGTACATAAATAGTGAGGTCACTATGTCACGGATGTAAACAAAAGAGTCCAATGGAGGCGTTTCAGGCAGAGTGGGAGTTTCAGGGAGAGAAACTCCCACTGGAGGGAACTTTGGGATTTTAGCCTTTGTAGAGCATTTACACACAAACCTATTCAACACACTACAGGAAAGAGAAACGCCCCAAAAAGCACAATAGGGCCCCTTTAACAGACTTCCTTTTGTCTGCACAAATTAAAAACAAATATGTATCACATGACTCAACCCTCATACAGACATTTTATGAAAGTAGTTTATAAAAAGGTGATAGTGTTATTTGTTTTGTTTGCTTCCCTCAGCACAACTCCCATAGAGAGAACACGTTTCAATCGGCAACATGTTTGTCTTTTAGGAAATTACCAATATGATATAGTTATTTTCAGTGATTGTCATGTGTTTTTTTGACAAATGTATCCATGTTTCCTCTTCTAGTTTCTCGTGTTTACTTATTTGTGTCCTCACTTAACACCTAACAGATGATGCCTGAAATCAGAGTGAAGTTATTTGGCGCCAATCCAAACCGCAAGTTCTTGGATTAACGGTGGATTTGAGGAAGGCAGCGAGGACATGCACGGGTGGAATAAACTGTATGAGGTGAACACAGACTTTCATCATGCTGAGCGAGAGTCCTCACAATCACCCACCACACATTAAGGTCAAAGAGAAACCTGGTTTACTCCATGGGGTGCTACTGATGTGTTCATGTATCTTTTTATTTTTCTACTAATGGACTGAGTAATAATACAGCACATGCACATACAGGGAATGTCTTAAGGACTATTTTAAATTGCATTGCAAATATGTTTTCATACTCTTGGGAAATGTTACTCTTTACTACTTGATCAATGTGATCAAAGCTACATAGTAGGTCCCCAAACATACACATTTTCAGACTATAATGTGTGTGATTAACTGGTATGTTTGCCAAATATCCCTTGTGTGTGCATACGGACAGCAAAAAGGCTGTTTACCAAAGATGTGAAGCATTTAATATAAGAAAAAGACCAAATAAATAAATGTATTTGACACAAAGTAATCTCCATGTATGAGATATCTTTATTTACAGCTTGTAAACAAACATTTTACTCAGGCAAAGTTCACTCTATAATGAGGAAAATGTAATAGCCTAGGTACACTAGCGAAATCAAATTGTACCTTGCATTAAAAATGTAAAAAAAAAAGCTTTTAGTTCCACCTACTGTAGTGGCAACACAACGTGCCATACTCCCTCAGTGGGTCTAACAGAAAGAATTGTCCTCGCTAAATTGGACCAAATGAATGTTTCAGCACCACCAATTCCACCGAATCCATTTAAGACTTACAGTTCTGATGCTTTAGAAACGTACAGCAGTGATAAGGCTTTAATTGCATTTTATTTTAGTGTTTGTGTTCACGTTATTTGAAGAAATGTATTTTAACGTGTAGCAAAATGAGCTCCAGGCTTCTTGCATGTTTTATTTAAATCCTTTCTAGTAGGGTTGCAACGGTATAGAAATGAAAAAAAAATCATAGTGTAACACAATCATATTATTATTATTATTGTAATCATCAGTTACAGTACAGATTTATAACGATAAACGGAATTACGAACCTTTTAACAAAAATAGCATATTACTATGTTTTCTAAAGCATGTTAGCAGCACTATAGCATGTTAAAGCAACTACCAAATAAAAGATAGCATCATCTGTTTGCTTATAAAATATATGTCCTATTGTTATTATAATAAACAATTTAGCATAGGTGAGCGAAAGTCATGCTGCCCCTGTCTTTACATTTTACTCACCCTATTGTCAGTTTGTTTCCTTGACACTGTAGATAAGCAAATGCACCTTGCATAATAACCATCACTTTTCATACAAAGGTAAACCATGAGACCGTTGCAACCCTACTTCCACACTGTGTAGAGAAGAAGAAGGCTATACGAGACAGTGGCAGTCTAACCCGTGACCTTTAGGCAGGAAGTGAGCTGTGAGTTAGGGGTATATTGTACGCTAATGCACGGGATTAAAGCATTACCATCAGATTAACAAAGGACCTTAGTGTTTCTGGCAGCCAGCACCTCCCAATCCACTGAGGGAATGCAAGATTACAACTCCGACCTCACGGATGGAGTGTGAGGGACGCGTAACAAGCTAGGCTGAAGGAGATTAAGCTCCCTTTCCAGAGAAAACACATGGAAATCCAAATGATTGGCATTTAACGTCAAATTAGCCACTGACAACAAACCGTCATGACTTTTGATAAAGATTGAAATGAGAATTGTCACTTGCATAGAATGCATTCTCCGTCCTGACCTTTATAAACGATCAGATTAGTAGGCAATTAAGTTAGCAGCCTCAAACAACATGCAGCAGCCTCTTATCCCGACAGAATAATCTCTCTCGGGTGAAAGGAACAGCTCCAGACATATTGCGGCAAGAACACAGGGATAAACCCCGACACTTTGGGACACATACCCTCAGATTAGTCACACACATACACAGGTCCATGTTTAACCTACGGAACCCCTTTGACAGCATGTAAGATCCTAGAGAAACATGATTAGAGTGAACCCTTGGGTCCACATATTAGTAAAAAGAGCCTCTTCATATTGTAGACCATTCCTCGTCCTTTGGTTAGCAGATGGTGGCCGTATTTTCCCTCTTTCTGTATTCACCTTTCACTCAGTTGTGTCATTCATTTGTCGCAGAGACAACAAAAACCTCCACCTCCAATGCCAAGCAAAGCTATCCCAGCAAATCTAGCAGCGTCTCCCCTACCCCGAGAAAGTAGACACCCTGCGCAATGCCAAACAGGGGAGCGATGACCAAAGCACGACATGTTGCACCCTTCAGGAATGCTGATGGGCCCTCCCGCATCATGATGCGCCTGGAAAAGTACACAGACAAGAGGACCGGATGAATGAAAGAAAAATGCTACAAGGCTCCTACACTCATGAATATTAAGGCAAAGTATGTTTAGTTAAAGACTCAAATCTTACTGCGTGCAGTCAACAATTCCTTTGTACGTGTCCTCGCCCGCCCCTTTTTGCAAGGTCTGCAGACGAGTCTTGATGACTGTAAACAATAAAAACACAGAAGTCAAATCAAAGACGTCAGGTATAGCAGGATGGGGCCAAACAATTACAATCACAGGAGAATTGTAAACCACAGTTAAGAGGTCAAAATGCTCATAATCACTCCCTAACTAACATTTTTTAATATTTAAAAATGACCATAGTGTAACTGCAGCTGGCAGTGATGATAAATGATGCCAAAGTGTCAATAACGATTTATAGTTTGCTAACATTAGCTAGCCTTAGCAACCATAGCTTCTGGTCATACTGAAACAAGTGAGGCTGTTTATCTATACCTTTGTGTGTTATTATTTGTATTTTGTTACATCGTGAACTTAGACTTTAACACCAATGACTTGTGGCTTTACTTTGATTTCAGAGTTGAACTTGATACCTCTCCCTAAGACTAAAGATTTAAAAGTATGATATTTAAGAAGTATACAATAAATCAATGAATTTCTGTTAATTTCCTGAATGAACAAATGTTAACGGTATCCATTCCCTAGAAAGTCGACACTTAATTCCCTAGATCTCCTTTTTGAACCAATGTCAAGTATACCACAGAAAATTAAGTTTGAGTACAAGATGCTATACAGTGGTAAACAAAAAAACTAAACGAATTACAGTATACAAAACCGATTGTTGCAAAAATGACTTTAGATTTGGTGAAGAGTGGATCTTTACTTTTCTAGGACTCTGAACTAGAAATGTAGGGCTTGTTACGTGACTTGGTACTTGAATGCAAAATACTTGAGTCTTACTTGGGACTATTTGGGAACAATGACTTGGCCCATCTCTGTACTTTACCATATTTCAATCAAGCATTGCAATTACGTCTGTTGATACACATGTCATCTTTGTGAATAGCAGAGGTGGTTTCATTCTGCCACTCACCATCCAGTGGTGTAACAGCCACAGCTGCCACAGAGCCTGCGCCGCAGCCCGCCATAAACGACTGCCAGAATGGCGCCCGGGCCTGCACATCACCCAGTTGTTCACGGCCCAGCGCGTTTAGGTTGGCAAACAGCGGGAAGTAGATCATTGAGAAAGGGACATCCCTAAAAGAGATAAACATGGGATGAACTAAAAACAAAGAGGTGGAGTAGAGAAATGGCTCCATTCAACCGCAGTACAGCAGCCAGACATAGCTGCAGGCATCCATTGATTAATTAGAGTTGATTGGCGGAGGGGCCAGGAAATACGACAAACGCAGTGTAAGTTATGCAATGAACAATCGACTCGCTACACTAAAGCAGTGGGTTGAAACAAAGTACAGTCCAAGCCGTAGCACACAAGAATCTGCACATGGTCATGGGGGACGGAATATTTTCCAAGGTTTAAAAATGTCTGGAATAGTTCGAAATGAATATAACAATATGTCAAAAGTTACTGACAGTTTGCTTGTAGATAGCTACAAACCTCTAGTTAGCTACAAACTTCTAGTTTAACGTGAAAGTATCATAAACGTTTTGTTCAGCAAGATAATCTCGACAAATGAACACTACTTTTATGACGTTTGAAACATAACTGCTATTGCTAGAAGTTAAACGAACACCGCGGTCGCATGACTTCAACTTTATCACCACTAAGCTAAAGGTGGACTTGTTGATGTTTAGTGATTCATTTAGTGATTTCATGATGTTTAGCCGTCACCTTTAGCATCTTGTTAGCAACTGCCTTTTGTGAGAGACGTAAAAGCTTAACATTTTACGAGTGAATTGTTTGATCACATTATTTATCTTGACGAACAAAACATAAACATCTCTTAAACTTGGGTTTAACACCGACCTGATTTTAGGCATCTGAACAGAAATGCATACATGCATGTACATTTAAAGAACAAAAAGTAAACACATATTCTGTATTGAGTCTGGTAGTGTATGTTTACAACTTTACATGTCTGTATACCTCACTAAGGTGGCTCCTGCCCCCCTGTAGAGTCCTGCCAGTCCTTTAGTCTTTAGCAGCTCCGCAGTGATGCCCATGGCCGAGGCCCGAGGTGGAGGGCTCGGCCGCGGTGGCGGGGGGGCGACCAATGTTGGTGCTGGACCAGGGGCAGCAGCCTGAGCTGGAGTTGGGACAGGTCTCTGGGCAGCTGATTGTCAAAAACAGAAAAAAACTGGTTAGAAAGCACATGCAGGTAAATGTCATTGTTTAGATTGACTTTCCAGATGATGTCAGTCTTTTGCGCTTACATCAACGATGACACACTGCTTTTTGGTATTTGTACCAAGAAAAAACACATGGTGAAGAAAAAAAGATTAACTCCAGTGACTCACCAAGCCTTCCTGCATCCTGCAGCTGGATCTTAAGCATCTCCATGGGAGTGGTGACGACCACCTGACAGGTCCCAGCCCCACAGCCTGCCAGTACCTCCCCCCACAGGGGCAGATGCCTGGAAAACATCAAATAGTGACATTATAGATATGCTGTAGGAGTATGCTTCTGTAAAAACACACTTCGAGTCCATACATTGATTTATAAAAGCAAGCACACAAGCTTCAGATTGTTTTGAATCACTTGTTCCCTTGTCATGTTGTATGTAAGCAATGCACAAATCATGCTTATCAGCACCCTTTTCCCTTCTTTTTTTTGCAAATTTCATTTATAAGTCTAAGGCCTTAGACTTAAATGCTTAAAACAAGATTTTGCCTACATACAACATTTGTAAGAAATGGGCTGTCACCATTTTAAATGAACGCTACAAGATTATCTTGACCAAGATAACTCACTTTAATAAACTCTATATCAATATAAAAAATGTTCGCCAATATCCCCATAACCCTATGTAAGACCATGATCATTTGATATTTATTTAAAGAAAACAGTGCAAAGTTGGTTGGAATGCTTTTTCATGCAGCTTCATTATATGTTGTATCATTGATTTGGCAATAATCAATGTACCCATCTCTAGAAAGCTTCTGCCTGAAGACGTCATTGGCAGCCAGCTTGATGGCTTTCTCTGGTGTGACCAAGGTGAGGTTCACCGCAGCACCTGGAAGAGACAAACACGCAGATGTCAGTGACACACAACAGATTCCACTCAGGTACACAAATAGAACCAACCCTACACAACAGCTTACGGCTCAGGTCTAACCGCTGAACAGATGCTCTTATTTTGACAATAACATTGAGTGGCTCACAGGACCAACAACAGCGTAGGACGCCAGTTTAAGCTCGTAGTCATTTAAAGCACAGTTGTAGGGTTGTTTGTCTCAGGGATTAGAAATGCAAAACATACCTCTGTAGCATCCAAAATAGCCCTCCGAGCGCACCGTCTTTGACAAGCAGTCCAGCCTTAGAAGACAAAAACAAGGCGATTGACATTTTGTCTGTTTCTCAGTGAATAAACAATAAACAAAACAGAATCATATATTTTATAATCCCTGGTTGAAAGTAACTAAGTGCATTTGTGAGTATTGGATTTAAGTACATTTGTGAGGTACATGTACTTTACTTATAATATTTTCATTTTATGCTTCTTTATACTTCTACTCTACTTGGCAGCAAATATTGTACTTTTTACTCACTACATTATTTGAAAGCATTATATACTAGTTACTTTTGCAGGTTGATAATATTATTACAAAAATGCAATCCACTAATACACTTTAATGTAGTATTATGGATGGAGATATATGGCCATTATAAAAGACGAATTCCATTTTTTTTTTTTGACTTCAATTATTGTATTACATTTATTGCTGCAATGTTGGACTTGGTAAAGGTGACTTTACTTCACTATTTGGTCATTTAACTTATAATACCATAATGTGTGTTGATTTAAAGTAGCTGCAAATAAAAATACATATAATTATAGATACATACAAGGCTGCTGTCAAGTTTCATATGGAAAATATCCACAAAAAAACTTGGAATAATGACCTACACTTGAACCAAGATGTTACAAATACTGATTATTAATGCGTCCAAGTTCCCCTAGCAAAACCCCTGAACTGCTCGTACAGAACTGTAGGAGCAGCTCTGTGGAATCTAATTTCCCTCTCTGACTCACAGCTGAAAACCACAGTTTAAAAAGTGCTGGTTAACACAGGATGGCCACACCCAATCAGAACGATGCCCAACAGATGTGTGCGCAGTTATAAATGAAGGGTCTTTTAAGGACACAGAAGTATTTTATTCTGTAAATCTTGAATTCGTCTCGGATTAAAACTTCCTCAAAATAGATCTGGTTTTGTTTAAGTTACTATAGCAACCGAAAATACACAGTCATTCCTCTGATATGAGCGTGTGAGTGATTTTGCACAAACTCACAAAAACAGAGCGTTCAAAGATGGGATGTCAGTGTTTATTTGTTCTGCTCCACCCTCTGAGATTCATTGGGAAAGTATGTGGGTCAGCTTCAGTGGTGTAAAGTATTGAAGTACATTGACTCAAGTACTGTACTTAGATAAGATGTTGGGGTACTTGTACTTTCCTGAAGTATTTCCATTGTATGCTACTTCATACTTCAACTCCACTACATTTTTGGAGGCAATATTTGACTTTTTACTCTACTACAGTTATTCAACAAAATGAGTTACAAGTTACTTTACATATTCACATTATAAGCTAATACACAGTATACATAAACTAATACAAAAACTATGACATAAAAGTATAGGTTGAGGTATGGAGCAGCAGTATACAAAGTCATTAAATTAGCTCCACCTTTACCAACTTTGATGAACACATTAATGCATGAATAATTGTAATCCAGTCATTTAATATATTTCAATTTAAAACAGGACATTAGGCACAGTAAGCAAGTTTTGATGCCAATAACTTTGTACTTTTACTCAAGTAAGATTTTGTATGCAGCACTTTTTCTTGTAACAGAGTCTTTTTTAAACTGAGTATTTCTTCTGCCTCAGCATTTTTTTTTACAGTGCAGAAGAAAGATGTCTAGGTGTCTTTTGCAATTCCCTGACTCAAAGTTGAATTTAGAGGCTTGTTTTGTATTGTTCAGGGATGCTAAAACATAAAAAAGCATTTAAAGCTCTATATTTGCAAGTGTGTGGCAGACCATTTACAGTATTGGGGTTAACTCGGGTGAGGGGAGCCCTACTCACATTCCTTTGTAGACTTGGACGCCCTGCTGGTTCTGCAGGCGGGTCTTGGCCAGGTCAATAGGAAACACACATGTCACACCAACCAGGCCTGCCACGCCCCCATTAATCAGCTTAGCAGGGAGGCTGCTAAAGGATCAACACAGACACATGCACACACGCATGCACGCACCCACGTAAATGCAGTCGCCCACACAAAGCCACGCAAACACATCCATTCATGGACCAAGATACAAAATACACACACACACACACACACACACACACACACACACACACACACACA
>CALSBZ010000172.1:33933-53265 GCA_943591055.1 Gobionotothen gibberifrons | reverse complement strand
ATTTGAACAGTATCTTTTTACCTGTTGATTACCCTGAACGTATAATTCAACTGAAAAACCAATACAAAAATAAATGATATTTAAATAAATAATATCAAAATAATAAATACCAATAAACAAGATCAACAAATATTTTGGAGCGCACTTCCACAAGCTACTAAACATATATAAATATGATAAATAAATATAAATTAGACTCAAATTAATTGGATCAAATATGTTGTAGTGCACTGTCACAACCTAGCAAAGCTAAATAATAGTTTTTTTCGATTATGTTGTTTTTGTAATTGTGGCAGGTCAAAATCGTAATTGCGATTAATTGCAAAGCCCTAACACGCACACAGAGACACACACACAAGCACAGTTCTGGCTAACACAGTTCTGTACTGTTATGCTGTTATGTTCAGTCATTGTTCTTATGTTGAACATTTACTTTGTAAGTAATTATGGGACGTATTTCTTCTTTCATAGCAATTTTCCTTCATACTTTCTTGCCGTGAAATAGGTCTTAAATTCTACTCAAAGTGGTCTTAAAAAGGTCTTAAAAAGTCTTAAATTTGAGTTGGCGAAATCTGCAGGAACCCTGACCCAGACTTTCTACCATGGAGTTGGGAGCGTAAAGACCATTTGCCGTCCAATCTGAATAAATCTGATGTTCTTGCATACAGCTACTTCTGTAATTTACTTACTTTAAGTTTGCACTGCTTATGTTAAAAGAGCTGAAGTCAAAATTGTATTTCACCACCTGTTGGCCTAAAATAATCAGGTGTCTCCAATGTTACACTTAGATTATGGAAAGAGATACTCTTCTATTTTCAGTGTGGCACTTAACATTTCCGAATTAAACATTTTCTCTCAAGGCTAATTTTCTTCTCAAGTAGCCGCTCCTCTTGTGCTCCAAGGCTGCAGGCCATCTGCTTCACGTTGATCCTCCCTTTCAAGACTCTTCACTCCGCAGTCTACAACCACACTGGTCAGGACCTATTTTCTTCTTCCTCAGGCCGGGAGGCTGAGCTTTAACGATCTGGCTGCGTGTGTATGTGCACGTATATGCAGGCGCATGTTTACGTAGACAGCCAATGGGACCGCTGGGATGTGTAAAGCAGGAAGCTCCATTTTATATAAGGAAGTTGATGATGTGGTTTCCTCAGAGCTGACAGTTGAAGTATGAGAGGCAATGGGCTGCACAGGGTGGCCTCCCGTCTCCTGTGCTTAATGATCTTCACCCACATAGCAACTGAGGGAGGCCAAGGCAAAGAGTCTCCGGAAGGATCTGTCCACCGTCCATCCCTCAACCCTCCTCCCACACAGCCTTTCCTGCTCAGCCCGGCCACCTGTCCCACCTGGCCCTGACACACTATAATAAAACTCTGAATGTTGGAAATGACCTTACAGTTGTGTAATGCATCAGCTATATTTAGTCTTTGTCGCTGCGCCCGGATGACGGTGCCGCTCCCTTAGGTCCACCTGTAGTCGGTTTTCGGGCGATTGAGGGAGTGCGGCCATCTTTAAATCGGCAGGTTGCAGGTTCGATCCCAGCCCCCGCAGTCAGATGTTGTGTATCCTTGGGCAAAACACTTAACCCATAGTTGCTCCCGATGGCATTGCCAACGGTGTGTGAATGTTAAATACCTTGAGCAAAAGTGGCACATTGCTCTGAATGAATGTGGTGTGAATGGGTGAGTGATTACTTGTAGTATGTAAAGCGCTTTGAGGGCTGGTAAATAGTGGATAAAGCCCCATATAAATGCAGTCCATTTACCATTGCTGTCGGCGTGTTTTCATTCAGAAATGGTAATCTGGCCTTGAGGCTCAAGTTGCTTTAATGTGTCGAAATACTAGTGAAGAGCGGTGTGGAAGACTAACTGGCTCGATCAGACATGGCAGACAGATCAGCCGACAAGTTCTTGTTTTGGTGCGTCAGTCAGATGTTTTGCTCTGATGATCAGATGAGCGGCACATCCTGAGGATGCGAGGGCGTTTTCCTGTGGTGTTATGGCTGTGTGTGCATGTTTGTCATGTGGCAGGAGGTGGTTACGTGTGGGGGTGGAGGGTGTTGTCAGATGATTGCTCCTGGAGGAACCATGTGGGAGATGAAAGTGGGAGGGGAGTGGGGGGAGGAAGATATAAAGAAAGAAGCAAAGGAGAGGAAGAGAGGGCCCTTTACACAACAAACAGGCCTCCCTTCCCCCTCCAGCTAGCTGGCGTCGTCCAACTGTTGGTGATATAGACCCCGGAGGAGCTGTTAACGGCAGTGGCATGGAAAGTATCTGCTGTGAGGGGAGCCAGAGAGGCCAACCCCCTGATACTACTGGCTCTGAGGATCTGACACAACCTTGGAGCCGCTCACACATGTGCTGCTGCAGTACTTATCACCACCCGTCTCTATATCTCTTTTACTACTTATATCAGCCAGGCACGCATACATGCATTTTTATCTCAGTTTTTCTCTCTACTGATATGAATGGGACACACGGTGGTGCCCAGCAAGAGAAGCCTGTTTCACTTTTATCGGCAAATGCAGATGGTGCCTTGAAGTCAGTTTAGCCTTGATGTCTCCTTGCTTTTACAAAAGTCTGCTCCTCTCTGTTCCCCCGTTGATTCATGTGTCGTGTCTCGTAATCTTTACCATCCTTGTTGTCTTGTCAAACAGAAACCTTGAGTTCTTTCCTAGTGAAGACTCATCCTGGCATCATTAAGGATTCAAGGATAATTTATTTTCATTCCGTAACAAAGGGTTGCGCAATGAAATCCAGGTGTAGCCTGGTCTTTTTATGCTTCACAAGAAACGCATGACAATACCAAACAGAACTAAAAACATTGCATGTTTTGCAATTGCATTGCAACTGTGCATTCCTGTCGTGCATTTCTTACATATGCATCAAGAAGAATGTTAACAGCAGCAACAAAAACAGTGGGAATCTCTTGAGGCAGATAATATGGCAGGGGTCTTTCATCAGGGACTCATGGTTCATCAACTTTGACATTACCCCGAATCTTATCTTGTTTTCTTTAAATGGCACCCGTCAGTCGCAGGCTGGGTAGAGGATGAACTGGATGGCCCAAAGATGCCATACATACTCCATTAAGTACGTTTAAACGGCAGATGTGTATTACTCGATGCACGTTCTACCCATGTTGGGTTTACTTTTATGAAATAGCTGTCACCCATTACCTCATAATCACCTTCAGCAGAGAACATCTATCTAAGATGCAAGCATGTGAGGGTTGTAATTGTGTTTTTATTGACATGCATCAACCCATTCAGATAGGACGCAGCTCACAGAACCTGAATCAGTTACCTGAAAGGACACGGTAAGGCTGTTATGTGTGAGGTGGAGGCCTGAGCCAAGTATCTTAATCATGAGTATTTTGGGGTTCATATGTGGGGGGGGAGAAGATTAGTTGCAGTTGATGTTTCAGTTTCCTTAGCACCTGAAGGCACATGATTACATTACATTACATGTTACTTGTTAGACGCTTTTATCCAAAGCGACTTACATACTCAATACTGTGGGCAATCCCCACAGGAGCAAATTGGAGTGAAGTGTCTTGCCCAGGGACACAACGACATGCTGACTGCAGTGGGGTTTGAACCTGTGCTCCCCTGATCCCAACACAAATGCACTAATCCACTGCGCCACACACCTCCCATGATATAATATATTTAGGCCCCGTCCACACAGAGATGAAAACGAACCGAGGTCGATATCAAAAAAGTCTTCCGTCCACACGGAATCGGCTCAAGAAACGTGTCCGTCCACACGAGACCTCTCGACCCGCTAGAGACGCTGTAGTATATATGCCGGGCCTGTAAGTGGCGCTGTACTTCCGCCACAAAATACACCAAAAGCAGCAAAGAAGACTCCCCGAGCATGGTTGCCTAGTTGCCCTTCTGTTTGTTCTCCGTGGTGGATTTAGCAGCATGTAGTTCTCCATGTCCACTTGTTGCTGATGGTTGTGGTAGAGGAGCTGTATACTTTGTACTAACATCTGTAGCTTGGTCAGTAGCGTCTGGAGCACGAAAGCAACCCTGTGATCTGCCATTGTTGTTGTTGTTGGCGAAACGCGCCAGCAATGACGCGGGGGTGAGCAGGAGAGGCGGGGCTATGATAATTTAGGGCGTACACACGGTGCCGCAAGCGTTACGTTGCCAGACCTTCCCACTTTGGGATGCGTTCTCGCTTGAGGGCTCCGTTTGAGCGGCTCCGTTACGACCTTGTGTGGACGAACCGTCCATACGATAAAGAACTATAGCGGATAACACCCGTTTCGTCTCCGTGTGTACGGGGCCTTAGCTGCCATGTTTTTTGGCATCACTTGTTCTCAATAGCCGCGTTCACATCGCGTACTTAGTGCCGGCACTTATTACCCCAGGGCACTAAGTACCAATCGCGCTCACACCGGAGTACTTTTCTGGGGGTAAAAGTTCCCGGCACTAAGTACTCTTTTTGGTGTGAACGCAACATAAGGGGTACTAACGGAACTAAAGGGGAACAGTACGGGGAAAAGTACTCGGAACGCGGCTAATCTTACCACAAGACAAGACTGCCATTTGAAGATATTTCTTTAATGGTCACTGCCATCACTGTTCAGCTTACTCAGATATAAATCCAGCATGCTTTTTGGACAAAAGTATCATGTATATAATTGAACAACAAGGGGACCAAGTGGTATCTGTGGTGTGTGTGTGAATTTCCACATAGGAATTGCAAGTATGTGAGACAGAAGCTGCTTCCTTTGCCAGGAAAATTAAGGCAATTTCTCCTGTTAATGTCAGTGATAGTATATAAGGTGTGACAGCTTCTTGTGAGAGAACACGACAAGTGGCAAGCTGTGTCGACACCACAGGTGTTACTTCTCACACTTTTTGCCATTCTTTGAAAAGATGTCTAGGTGTGACGGTGCCTCAAACAATTATTTCCAGTGTGGCAATTTATATTTTTAGGACAATCACTGCCTATCACAACCGTCCTCACTGTCCTCTGCAACAGTGGAGCAAGCAACTGGCTGGAGCGTGGACAATGTGTGGAGGGAGAGGACAGATAAGCAATACAGAGAGAGGAAAAGAGTGGGCAGGAGAGTGGAGCAAGGGTGTTGTCAGGGGAATAATAGAATGCCTCAGAGGCCCTCATGGACACTGTGCCGCAAGACAGGGGGAGGAAAATGGTGTGAAAGAGAGGAATAAGAGGTTAAGGCAGAGAGAGAGAGAGAGAGAGAAACAGCGGGGGAGTCAGGTGAGGGAAGTGGCAAATACCTTCAGGGTAAATTGCTGATTGCAAACCAGCCTTACAGAGAAGCTGTTGTGATGACACACCTTTCTGACAAGCCTTGACTCCAATCTTTGTCCCGTGTGTGTGTGAATACGAGTAGCCTGTTTTGTTCGCGGCAGCAGCTCAGTGATAAATCTGACACTTGAGCTCTGATTTATAAACCTTAGAGCTAATCACCTATCCAGCATGCTTATCAGTGAGTCCCATTGATCATTAATGTGGAGCAGGCAAAGTACTGCACTGTTTATTCTGTTTAGACACGTGCGTGAATGTAGGTAAAAGTGGGTTTTTAATATATTTTGTCCTAGTAGTGCATTAGTTTGGACCTTATACTTGTCTGTGCTGATAGCGGGGGGAAAGGTTCCCGCTGGACACGTCCTCCATCTGCAGCGGAGTGTCCCCCGCAGCCCTTCATCAAGAAGAGTGGTTGTTAGCGCGGGGCCGCGGAGGGATCGGCCGCCCGGGATAGATGGCTGAAGAAAGGGCACGCACACCACATTAAATCCCCTTCCCTCTGCCATCTGAGATGCAGCGTGGCACTTCAAAGGTGGAGCACGGTGGTGTTAATCCACGGGCTGAAGCGAGCCCTCCACTCTGCTGTACTCTTCCCCGGCACCCCGCCTCCCCCCCCCCCCCCCCCCCCCCCCCCCCTAAAGTGTGATCAAAGTGCAGTGTGTCTCTGATGGATGGGCTCACTCAGAGGCTGCCTGACAGGGGACCAGGAAGTGGAAGGCAGCGTGACACAGGATCTCTTGCCGTCCTTTGCACATGGGCTTCTGCTCACGGATAAACACACGCAGTATCTTGCTATCCTCTCATGATCACAGGCTATGACTTAGTTATGCGGCTCAGTAGCATACATGTGAACAAGCCATGACATACGCGCTTGCTTGAGCAACTGTTTAAAGATTGAATCAGTCTCTTTGTTGTCAGAGCCCTTTTTATGTAGGCTTGATGAAACTCGATCAACCTCCAAACCGTAACTATAGGTCCTCTTGCTTATGTCTTGGTGTTGAATTACTCTTAATCCATTCAAATCTGACTCATTTGCCACTGTGAGCGCGTTGATCTGTACACTCTGAGATCGGTCATTAGAATGTGCTCATCAAACTTAATGAAGTGTTTTACCTTCGAGTCACGAGACCTAGCTGATTTTTTTTTTATCTCCTATCATAAAAGTCACTCTCTGGTAGGTTTCTGTAGAAGCTTCAGTCAGAAGCAGGCTGCTGACGTTTCCCTTCAACTCTTTTCTTTTCCGACCTCAAGAAGAGAGATCAATCTTATCCTGTTTTTCAACTTCTTACTCAACCTCCTTTCTGCCTCTCCCCTCCTCCTCCTCCTGCTCTGTTTCTCACCGCGCTGACTTGTTGGCTCCTGGCTTCCGTCGTACTTCATGGCCGGGAGGTGTGTACGCCGACCTTTGTTGACCCCTGAGCTCACCCAGGTTCCTTTTAGAGAGAAGCAGACTGAGAAGAGACGATAATTACGTGCCTCCTCGTCCTTGAGATGAATTTGGACCATTTATTTTACCTCTTGAACCAGCAGGATACTTTTGTGGGTGTATATAGGGGTGAGGGTCTGTTGCTAGTCTGAGACACTAAGACACTTTTCATGAACTCTAAAAGCAATATGTCTTCTTCTTCTTAACCTCGAAGAATACTCTGGACGCGGAAAGTGTGCTTCTTCTCCTTCTTGAAAGAAAAGTCAGGTTGTGGTATGAACATTTCTAGCAATTTGAAAACAACTCACCTAAACATTTCTGAAACAAGTAAGGGAGGAAACATCTGAACATCTGTTTGCCTCTTCCGGTTATGGACTCGGTAAAAAACGAAGTAAAGAGTGTCCAGCTGCAGGCAGACATGTTCTTTTCCTCAACAGTCTTTCGGCCTTCCGTCTGAAGGGGCTTGTATGCATCCTGCAAAAAAAAGGGGCTTTAAGTGAAATGGACACTTGGCTGACGGAGCACTTCACATTTGCATACCTCCTCTCAGCATCGTGTTCCATCAGTCTCTCTCCTCCTGTTCTACTCCACAGCTTTTGGGTATCATCAGGGAGAGCAGTGTATGATGGGAAACTGTGGGGTGCTGTGTGTTGGTTGGTCACCAAAGCAGAGGGGGGGTGGGGGGGCTGTGGCTCTAGGCCCCTGCTGCCTCCCATCTCTCCTCGGTGCTTTCAGGCCTTTTAGAGTTTGCTCTGCCGGTTACTGCCGCTTCATAAAACCTGAATGGCTGAAACACAATGCCAGGCAGGAGAGGGGTCATGGCTGAACTTGAACCTCGGCTCCAGCCAAACAACCGCTGGCAAAACCAAGAAGCCTTAATAAGAAGACTGGCCAAATTCCAGGCAACCCTCCTGCTGTCCGCCTCTGCCAGCGTACCTTATGCTGTCACATGCAAATGCTGAGAACGACCTATTGTAATGTCTTATTCCCTCGATGCATCCGAGATATCGCCTTTTCTTTTCTCATCCATTCGAATACAATGTTGTTTATGTCAAGAAACCTGTGTTTTGCTCATAATGCCTTTGAGTCATCCGTTGAAACTCACAAAAGTGCCGCAATCTTTCGTGATGTTTTACCCGTACATTTGAGGAGTTCTTTTCCAAAAACGCTATATATCCATTTGAATAGTTTTCAGGAAAATGACATTTTTTACCTAGACCCACACATTTTGTTAATATTAAATTTATATATATATAGCGATTTGGCATGAAACGTTGATAGAGCAGTGAATAGGTTCAGTACACAGCAAAATGGCACAACAAACTCAATTTTCAATTAGGCTTTTATAGCGTTTTGGAAAAGAACTCCTCATTTGTTCTGATATCTCTGGTCTGTTTGGCAAAGGTACCTGCTGTGCGTGTGCACTGACCCTGCTTTGTCCTTTGTTCATCCAGGAGCTGGAGAAAGCCCTATCCGAGCAGGACTTGGACTTCCTTGGGGACCTCATCGCTTGTCTGTTGCAGGGATGCTACCAGCGCACTGACATCACGTAAGTGTAGAATGAAAAAGGAATCGTGTTTACTAGAAAAAAGGCTGTTGAAATGAATGTCACTGAAGCTCAAGTTACTTTTGTGTAATGGGATTCACAACTGATGGATACAGTTGGGAAAGAGAAGTTGTGGTAAACATGAAACCCTGTGTACATTGACAGCTTTAATGACACTGAAGTCTTGTGGTAGAGAGGTGGACAAGGTTCACATTTCAATATAAACATACCTGAGTTTCTTGTCAAGATCTGGTCTTGGTCCAATGAGGAAATGTGGTGCAAGCCCAATAAAGCCAGATTCAAGCACTTAGTGTTTCTTTCCACCATGCTGAGAATTATTCAGTGTTGTGATTAGATGCCAATATTATACTGTTATGAAACCTTTGTGTTGGTTTCTTTGGTTAACAGTGGAAAATAATCAATTCACATGCTTTCCAATTCGACATGTAGCTGCCAAGATAAAGCCGTATTTCCAACTACCTCAAATTAGTCATCACACCCAAGAGCCTTAAGAGGAAGTGAGTCACCGGAACAATGACTCGCTGAGGAGTCAAAATGTACTCACCATATGGTGACTTCAAGTCTGTGTGATGAAATCATGCTGTTGTAATACAGCAATAAATGGAACCACTGAAACTTCACCGTCCTCGTGAGCGAAGGATGGGAGAAAGTGAGTACGTATCAGAGGATTTTTCTCAAATCTACAAATACGTTACATTTCTCATGGGGCTTTCCCCTTCATACACCTATTGTATGCCATTAGTCAAAGGAATCATAGTGGTACCAGTGAGCCGATAAGCAGAGAGGCAGGAATGATCCAGTTTTTCCACCCCGGCAACCGGTAACAGGAGGACAACCTGCTTTATTGGACTGGACAGGCGCTGGCATCCTGGGGGTGGCTGCTCAGCACTGGCCTTTCACAGAGCTGCCCTTTTCATCTGCACGTGTTAAACGCTCTGCCGGAGCGGGGGAAAGGGGCGGTGGGGAGGGAGGACGAGGGACAGAAAGTAGGAGCGAGATGGGGCAGTTGAGGAGGAGGAGGAGGGCGGGGGGGGGGGGGGGGGTTGGAGCTGCAGCTGTGTGAAAAGTGCACACTGCTCTTTCAAGATAAGCCATTTTTTCCCTGGCCCTCTTTCTCCGCGCCGTTGCATAGATGCTCACCCCTGCCCCGAGCCCTTGTTCTGTTCTTCTGAGTTGGAACTGAAAGGTACAGATTAATTGGCGAGACCTGAACCGGAACCAACGTTTATTTACCGGCTCCCACTCATAGCAGAGATACAACCCCACTCCCATTCAGAAGAATATTGTCTTTTTTCTATCCAGCCCCACCTCCTCTGTCGCACCAGCCCCTTGGGTAGTTTGAACTTTGTTTGTTTCCAAAGCGAAGCATCACAAAAGGACGCTAGTTGATATTGAGACGTTGTGCGTTTGCCTTTCAATCAGCATACAGCATTTGCAATTGAATTGCTTGCACTTATCCATACTGACAGATCTTGATTGACCATGAAAACCTTAGTCTGGTTTTCTTTTTATTATTTGTTTTAAATAATTGTCATACCCATCTGAATATGTAGTTAACAAATAATGATGTTCCTTATAACTTAATGATCCAGTCAAAATGTGTTAAAAGTCACAACAGTCAGATTAGAAGATTAAGGAAGTTTACTGTGAAAAACATAAATGTATTAAGAATTTTAGGCGCTTTACCTAATGAAAACTAAATTCCTACTATAATCAGATGTCATGGTTTTAATGAGTTTACAGTGAATAACACTTCCTAAATATAACTTATTAGTTATCAAACAAACGGAGAAGACAACAATTGCTTCAAAACAAACCCCACGACCAAAATCACACATAACGAAGGCACAAGACCTTTACCTGACCCACATAGTCTTTACCTGAGACCCTCTCGGTACACAAGGTACCGCTCCACAACCCTGTATACCAGCAATACATTCAAAGATCAGTGATTCAGGGGGAACAAAAGGGATTTTGTACCAGAATGGTTAATTATACAAGTTATGCAAAGAAAAATCTGTCAAAATGGAAAAGACCGCAGAAAAGCCCTGATTATTGTGATAATAAGAGAGTGACATTTTTTTAAATCACTATTTCTGAAGAAAGCCATGTATGACCAAATAAACTGTCAATATTTGTATTGTAAGTGAGTTTAACTGGTTTTGAAAACAATGTCTGGAGCAACACGTAGCACCTGTCTCTCTTACACTCTGCCTCTCCTCTCCTCTGTTGTTCTGCCCTTTAGCCCCCGGGCATTTAGCAGTTACCTGGACGACATCATCAGCTACCGATGGGAGCTGGAAGAAGGGAAGCCTAACCCCCTCCGAGAGGGCCCCTTCGAGGATCTGCCTCCCCGCACTCAGGTGCAACTGCTGCACCGGCTGTGTGACTACCGCCTGGATGCTGCTGACGTCTTCGACCTGCTTAAGGTACACGTCAACGAGGATCAGATCAAACTATCAGGACATATTTGTTTCCATGCATGAATGGTTTGTATGCGTTGTACTCGGGTTTGAGGTTCTATCTTTTGTGACTGGATTGAAATCCAAGCCATGTGGTTGTCTGCAATAATAATGTTGACTCATGTGTTGCAAAAAACAGTGAAGCCATGTTAGTTAACGCGTGAACCACAAACATTCCCTTTACATTCACACTCACATTTGTAAGAGAATGCGCGTGCAACTAAAATCACTGTAACCTTTTAATAACACCTGACAAAGAACAGCAGGTTAACATATATTCTTGAATTAAATAAAATGTAACTTATAATATACCGTTAAACCTCCATGCTGTGTGTCAGTTTATCATTTCCCTCTGATATACTGTACAGGTTTCCCATGAAATCAGATTATCTGAAATAATTTAGCAGCTATAATTTATGAATGCACTCAGAAAGCGCTTTATGATTCACAGCGGTGTAGGCTCAAGGGACTAAATGACATCACCCTCTAATGACTTGGGATTTAAAAAGACAGTCCTACACATGATTTAAGAAATGTCCTGTCCCCACCTTCCCCCACCAGGGACTGGATGCAGACAGCCTGCGAGTGGAGCCTCTGGGCCAGGGGGGAGATGGAGCCCTCTACTGGTACTTCTACGGCACCCGTATGTACAAAGAGGAGTCCGTCAAGAGGAAAGCACAGAGGATCAGGTCATTATTTCTAGGAATTGCACGTCTCCATTCCCCGTCCTGTACACCAAGAATGAATGTTATGTTCCTGGTCAGGCTTTCTGTGGTTAACTAGCGCATGTGCTAAGTGTGTAATTGCAGTAGTTGGACCCTGGTTTACAGGCCAGTTGAGGGTTAATTATAGAGGTCTCTCATTGCTAATTACCCCCGTTAACAGGCTATAATTGCTAAGACTTATTTTCTACATCACGCTGTTTTTCCAACAGTGAAAGCGCTGAGCTGACATTACCAGAGAGAAAAAGAAGGGGAAGACCACCAAAGAAGAAAAAACTGGACGACTCCCCGCTAAGGTGAGAAAAACATTTGTATTTGTTGTCGGTGCCAACGGTGTATCGCGGAGAATCCATCACATGTGCATTTAGCCATGTGTTGCACAGATGTACTGCTCGTGTCAAAAGAAAAGCTGCATTTAAACTGTCAGAGCAGATGCTGTGCCTGTTCACCACATGGTCTTTGTGTGCAGAGATAATAGAGAGGGAATGGGATAATAAAAAAGAAGCATAGCTGTAGAAAACAATACACAATCTGGGTTTTTAAGAATAGTGTTATTATTACCCTTCCTCTAAGTCAGTTTCTGCCTGATCTGAAGTCAACTGCTAAATCTGAATAGTAAAATATGATTAATACCACGTGTCGACGACTTGTATTTTAATAGACTCTTTTGGAACAGCATGATGTTCATGGATATATACATCAGAGCAGTCATAATTGTATTAATTGTAATTCTAAATGTACGCTGTCCACCTTGCTACTGTATACTGCACAGTTGGCTTTAAGTTAACCTGAAAATGGTTTCTATATCCTGGGGGATACAGTCATTTGACAGGCTGTGTCAATGTGAATAGCAGTTAAAATGTATAACAGTGTAATAAAATGGGTGTATAACCGGTGTAATAGGGCTGTATTTATATGTAATATGGGTGCAATAACAGGGTGTTAATAGTTGTTGAATAAAGCCAGCTGAAGATGTAGTAGTTATAAGCAATTGGATTCGTCCAAAAAAAAAAGTGGTTTCTATTATTCTTCAATGTTTTTCTTTTTACATTTTCAGTGATGTGGAGAGTGAAGTGTCAGAAGTGACCGAAGAGACAGAAGTGAAGGAAGAAAATACTGAAAATGGTCTGGATGATCTCCGTCCAAGCGCAGGTGAAAGGATCTTATTAAAAGCAACTTCATTTTCATGTTTACTACGTCAAAGATATCTGTGAGCTTTAGTCCATTTTGTCTTTCACTGAATGTCTCTATACATTCTCCCTCTAATCAATAAGCCAATGTGTCTCTCCTCTGCTTCCACCAGGCCGTAAGAGAGGCGCCTGGTCCCTTGTGTGTGATACAGAGGAACAATGGGTCGGTCTGGCAGAAAGCATCAAGGACAAAACCTCCCCACAGGACCGCCATCTCTACCGTGTCATCAGCCAGAACTTCCTGCCTGAGATCAGCAGCATGATCGAGCACAAGGTCAGACACCGAAGAGACACGGCAGTCATTAGTCTCCATTACAGCAGCACATAATGTCTTCTTTTAGATAGTGTCTGGGTACAGTGTATCTGCTACTGACAAGAGTGTTATGGTGATGAATAACCGCAAATCCGACAGTCGTAGATGTTTCAGTGTTAAAACTTTAAAAAAGCTCATTTATTTTTGCATCCTATTCTTGCAAAGCTGACCTGATAGTGATTTTGTGTTTTGTGTAGTCTTTCTTTCTAACAAAGCTAAGTGTAGTGTAGCGATGGTGGGACTGTCTTTATAACTTAATCTGAAAGACACCCTATCATGTTTTTGGGGTTTTCCCTCCCCCGCCCCCTCCCGAAAGGCCTCCATTGGACTCCTTGTTTACCTCTGTAACATAGTGACATCACTCGGTAACTCTCACGCTTCCATCGACTTGCGCTTCAACACATTGTAGGTGACTTCCTAAGGGGCGTGACATCTCTAAGTGGTTGGCCAATCACAACACAGCCGGCCAGCTAACAAATCAGAGCAGACTGGGCTCTGGTTTCAGACAGAGGGTGAAAAGAGGGGCTGCAGCACAGGCAGTATGAGACAAATAAAGAGCTTTTTGAACATTAAAGCATGGAGACATGTCACAGTAGAGACTCGCACTACAATAATTAAACCTGAAAATAAGTATACTAGGGCCCCTTTAACTACATTGATTTTTAACTTAATCTTAACTTACAATTATAGGAAAAAATAACCCTGGCTAGCTACATTTTTATGACTACAATTTGAAATGAACGCTAATTTCAGGCCCTATGCGTTTGACTTTCTTGACATTGGCGGCCTCCAATAGAGCTTGGGTAATGAGGCTTGAAAGATTAGGCAATCTCCATTCAGGTGCTTTCATGTTCTGACACGGATCACTGTCCTCCTGCAGGAGTTTCATTCATGGTGCTGGACCCTTTAGTTGGGACAGCTGCAGGAGAGGCGAAGTGAAGGGAAGCCGGTCTGTGCTTGCCTTTTTTAATTCTGCTCACAGCCAGGTAGAGAGCCCGGGGCCTTTAACTGGATCCTGACTGCAGAGATTGCGCAAGTTTGGCAGGGCACATGTTCTGTTGTAATCTTCATCTGGCTTGGCCATACCTTGGGTCATGCTCATTAGTCAATCATATCTTCCTTAGAATTTGAGTCAAGTACCTCAGGGGGAGATTATAGAGGTAATTTGTTGACCTGTTCATAGCAAGCATGAGTCAAAACAACCCCACCTATGCAATTTCCCTTTTCTTTCCCTACTGCTAGTCACTCCCCTGTTTTTTGTCCTACCTGTATGTATCCAAACGTAGGTTATTTCCACTCATGCGATGTATAACCCGCAATGACTGTTGCCATAGAAACCCCCGCAGCCTTTTCTCCATCATCATCATCATCATCAGCAGTGAAGTAAAGAATCCAGCTGACAGTTTGATGTTGGCCGAGCAGTCAGTCACTCCTCTCAGACGGACAGTAGATGAATGTCGTCTCATCCTTCATGGTCCGTACTCAGCTGCATTACTCATACATTACAAATCTGGCATTCAAATGTCTCTAACAGCTTTATCAATAGAGATTAGTAGTGAATCCTTTTGGGGTTTAGTAATGCAGCAGAGTATGTTGTTTTTGGTTTGGGCTGGTCAGTAAAGCAGTACTTTTTGCGTACGTTTCTTTTTTTTATTCTGCATTAATTTTACAGCGCATTAGACTTGGAGGGATGTATTTCTGGTAAACAAAACAGAGAACTTTGGTTGGCCTTTAATTATCCTTTGCTCGATTCTCGATGAAAGTGCATTCCCCTGATGTTGTTCTTATGTGCAAAAGAAATCCACTGAAGTCACACAGCAGGAGATCACATTAAAGGATCCTGCATTTTAATTGAATATACATCATCACACCACGTTTCCCTATGGTCCTGAGTCTACAGAGTGAATCTTTTTTTTTCTTAGGCTCAATTTTGATCATCCGAGAACATCAAAAAAAGTAATGACCAAATTCATCTTATGCAACATATTCGTCTTTACACCTGGCCTCTATATGACATTTTTGAGGGGGTGTGTAAATACTATAAAGACTTTGTATTGTGTATAACTATTTTAAACGTCCACTAGTGATTCTCTACTTTTCCATTTGCCCAACAATTTCAACAATAGTCCAAACCCCCATACTATTCAATTTGCAATAATAGGGAAAAAGAGAAGCCGCTACTCCCAACATTAAAGCAGCTTGAATCAGCAAATGTTTAGCATTAATTGACATAAATACACCCGTCTTTATGTGGGCGTGTCCCCTCTTGAATCCTTCGCTCCACGTGTCTCACTCTGCCGTCACCAGCCGCTTCACGGGGCGCTGACAGCAGGCGGGATCTCACCTTGAGGCGGGACGGAGCCTCCTGAGTGACAGCTCTGCTGCTGCAGGATCCTCTCGACCTCTCTAAGTGTCGACACCAGAGGCACTCTATCTGGTCGTGTGTTGGGTGGAGGGAGGGAGGGAGCGGGGGGGAATTTAGTGCTGCTGGTGATGTAGGAAAGAATTGTAGCGCCTCAGGATATGCCGGTGCTTCACACTCAGGCAGAGATGGAGTGGGGACAGAAGAGTTGTGGAGGGCACCATCAGCTCATGAACATCCGTCTTCTTCTGCCTCCACACACCTTCCTTTCTCTTTCTCACTTGCACACACACACACCGGCTTCATACAGCTGCATTTTTTTTTTTAACTGTCATGATTGTTTTATGGCTGATCAAAAGTCAGATTGTTGCACCATTCAGTGTTATCTGCCCCGGGATGACACTTTTCCATCTTCCCTGGTGAACTCTGACATGATCTACAGCGCCCATCCCTGATACAGAGCGCCTTTTAAAGGGATCTGTTTTTTTTTTTTAATGCACCATATCTGAATCACTCAAATGTCATGATGTGGATTGTTGGCGGTCATCTCCAAGATTCAAATGGAAGGATTGAAAATGCGCTGCTCAAAAGTTGCAGTATTGGCTGTCTGTTGTTGTGTCACTGCGTTGTCTATTTGTCAAGCTGACTGCTAGGCTGTCACCCCCAGGGAAAGGTGGGGGAATGTAGGCAGCTTTGAGAGAGGGTGAATTCGGGGTGGGGGGAGGGGAGAGCAGAGCCAGTGACCTCTCTATACTCACTCGCTCCTCCACAACTCCCCAGGGCCTGACAGTGTGTTGGCTTGTGTGTGGCGCTCAGTCTTTCTGTCTTGAAGACTCAATCAGTAATTTGTTGACCATGTAAATACCAAGCACATGTGTCATTCAGAGAAACAGGATATTTCCTATATAATCAGTGAGGAAGCGATAAGTAGATAGATAAACAGCTGTATGGAGCCGAGCTAACCTTTTTATTCTTTTCTTTTTTTCTAGGAGCGGGAGCAGAAGCAGAAGCTACTCGACCCTGCCCCAGTTCGCATATCACAACGGTTCTCTGAACACAACAACCAAGAGGAGGAGGTGCGTGTTTTTCTGTCTACTTGTGTCCATGTTTTTAATAACATGACAGACCGTAAGTACGCTTTTGCAGCAGCTGTGTTTCTGGAAAGACACTCAGACTTTATTATTTATTTAACCAATACTTCTTTCCACAAAATGTTTTGCCCTTTCCTTTTTATATTGATATACAATAGAGTGGTGCAGCGATGCATGCTTTTGTAGGCAGACCCAGATGTTAACAGGGCAAGGGCTCCCTCAACAGAAAGCAAATGGAACTCATTCCTTGGATTTTGAATATGGCAGAGAATAAGTTCTGAAGCACACACACATTTCTGATACTTCCACATTTTGCTCAGCAGGATCATCTCTACATTACGATTCGTTGTACTGGCTTACAGGAACAGGACAATATTAAAACTTGCTAAAATTGTACATATAAATAAATAATAGTGACGTGGTGCTGATAAAATGTAAGATAAAGTGTGCGTTTAAAATATAAAGACACCACTAACACCACTTTACTAATAGTTGTAGCGTAAATGAAATCGGCAAAAGCTATAATGGAACTCGTGGCGGCTTACGTTTGAGTCGCCGAGAGGCTAAACTTGGCTATAAACTGTGACACGTTTTCGAAGAGAAAGTCCATACTGAAGCAAGATAGTTTTAGGATATTTAATGAACAAAATCATAACATAGTAACTATGGACAAAACGGTCCACAGAAAAAATGACAGCACAAGCTCACCCTCTGTCATCCGCCCTCGACATCAAACAGGTGACTTATATAACCAAACCACACCCATGTGACAATTACCGGAAGTACTCAACAAACAAATAAAAGTGACGGAAACAAATAATAATAATACGAATAATGAACTTGGGCTAAGTAGCGTTATGGCACCTACAGAACTACATGACGTTAGCATGACTTCATGTTATCACTGCTATCAGCCGACTTGTGGCCTGACGTTTAGTAATAATAATTGTCACTTATTATTAACCACAGTTTTAAAACACTAAATACCTTCTAACCTAAACCAGTTTTTATTTAGTAACATATTTTATGTTGTAGAACAAATCATGGAACTCTCGTATGTGTATTGACCACAGAGCTTATTTAAAAATCTAACAAAAAACGAAGAAAAAACATTGAGTTTGAGACGAGGGATTGCTAAAATGCTAACTTAATTCCAGGTTGAGGACTCATTCCTGCAACTACACTGAACAAAAATATAAACGCAACACTTTTGTTTTTGCTCCCATTTTTCATGAGATGAACTCAAAGATCTAAAACATTTTCTATATACACAAAATAACCGAGATAATCCATCCCACCTCACAGGTGTGGCATATCAAGATGCTGATTAGACAGCATGATTATTGAATCATGAATCGAGTGGCCCATGGTGGTGGTGGGGTTATGGTATGGGCAGGCGTATGTTATGGACGACGAACACAGGCCACTCGATTCACAACATTACCCTAACCCTAACCCTAACCCTCACACCAGATACTGACTGGTTTTCGGACCCTCCCAGACCCCCCCAATAAAGCAAAAATGCACGTTTCAGAGTGGCCTTTTATTGTGGCCAGCCTAAGGCACACCTGTGCAATAATCATGCTGTCTAATCAGCATCTTGATATGCCACACCTGTGAGGTGGGATGGATTATAATTATTATTATTAAGTGCTCACTATCACAGATTTTTTCAGATTTGTGAACAATATTTGAGAGAAATGGTTATTTTGTGTATATAGAAAATGTTTTAGATCTTTGAGTTCATCTCATGAAAAATGGGAGCAAAAACAAAAGTGTTGCGTTTATATTTTTGTTCAGTGTATATGTTTGTTCATTTGGGGTCTGTTTGCTTCCTTTTTTCTGGTGTTTGGAAATGTGATCAAGTTAAAGGTATCCACCTTTTATCATCCACATATTCTTTACAAACTATCCTTTATTGACTCTAGATGAGACTAATGGGCTTGTGTGTATGTTTTGTTTCCAGGACAACCTGCCTTTATCAGAGGACGACAAGAAGAAATACGAAGAGCTGGACAGGCAGGTCCTGCTGGCCGAGCAACGGAGGGAAGAGGAGAGACTTCAGCAGGAAGACCAACAGAGAGAGAAGCAGGAGAAGATCAAAGCTGTGGAGGGTAAGATGGATGGCTACTAAGATGGATGAGAAGATGTACCACCCACTTGATCAGATCTTAATTATATTTCTGTGGCACTGCAGGAAGCCCACGTGCTTATACATCTGCTTGTATTTGCAGAAGGGTTAGAAAATAAAAGCAAAGTGCCAAAAGTCAAATATGAAGGACAGGGTTCTTACGGTCATCCTGGAAAAGTCATGGAAATTCAAAATGCAAATTCCAGGCCCTGGAAAAGTTAAGGAAAACAATATTTTTCCCAAAGTTTTGGAAAAGTCATGGAAATGTAACTAAAGTTGCATCAAATATAATTTATATTTTATCTAATCGCCGAAATAGTAATACTATAATGATAATAAATACTGTATCGTATAGTAATCAAATGTAAAATGGCATTTAACTGTCGAGGTATTTTGCTGGTGAGAGATTTGAGTGGCTTTAGCGTGTAGAAGCTCGTAAGCCTATTTGATTTGTTTTAGATAGGCACAACATGTTTCATATGCAGACCTTATTTTCCTGTTCCATGTTAAAAAGAGCAATTTATTTGGTCATGGAAAATTAGGTAACGGTCATGGAAAAGTCATTGAAAATCATTGGTGAAAAAGTGTATGAACCCTGGAAGGAGCATCAATAATTTCACATTCTTTCATCAGCGACCTGTCAGCAGCAGGTAGGGGGCTTTCACACTCTTCTATCAACTCTGGGATCAAGGGCAGAATGGATTGCGAAGGGCACCACACACACACACACACACACACACACACACACACACACACACACACACACACACACACACACCT
>CALSBZ010000172.1:13814-33833 GCA_943591055.1 Gobionotothen gibberifrons | reverse complement strand
CACACACACACACACACACACACACACACACACACACACATCGCTGTGGTGTGGCTAGTAACGGCTTTAAAATCTGCAGTAGCGAAGCAGCGTTGGACAAAGCGTTGTGATTTATGTATAGTACACAGAGACTGTGAGAGGGAATGTTCAGGGTCTTTAATCACAGGATCACTTCTCTTTTTCTCCCCCTTCTGATGTCATCTGTCAAGGGTTAATGAACTGCTGATTGTGCTTCAGTGGAGGAGCCTCATTAATGTATTATAGATGAACAGCAGGACCTGGCCCGCTCTGTGTGTGGAACCCTCCCTCAAACCTTTTATAATTCACGCGCCGGGAAGGAGGGGGCGGGGGGGGGGGCAGCAGGCCTCTCAAGAAAAAAAGAAAACGCAGCGATACATATGCACTCGCTCTTCTATGTCCTGCTCTTTTGATCAACTGTGCCTAAGAAAAGATGGCTGACTTATCTGCAACCCTGTATCTGAAGGCCGGGGAATGGCTTTCATTGACTCTGTAGCAACTGTTACTCAAAAGCAATTAAAACATAGTTTGCCCTTCAGCCTCCTGAGACTTTTGATGTTTTGTTTCTAATTGCCCCATGTGTTCTTCCTTCATTCTCAGAGCGAGCAAAGAGGCGGAAGATGCGCGAAGACAGAGCCTGGTTACTGTCTGAAGGAAAGGACCTGCCGCCTGAACTGCTCAATCTGGAGCCTTCCTCTCCTGTCCACAGAACGCGCCGGAATAAAGCATTGTAAGTGGCTTTTGTACACGTCTCTTCAGATTCCATGTTCTACTTGAATTGTGATTTAACGTGTTGTATGTTTGTCGTTCCAGCTATGAAATCGACGACGACTACACAGATTTATACAAAGGTATGCCTACAGGGCAGTTAGTCGAGGCGGTTGCTTTTATCTTTTTTAATGTTTGATTTAATGTGCGATCTGATCCAATCTCTATTCTGCAGTGCTTGAGGTCTTGAAAGCTCATAAAGACGCGTGGCCTTTCTTGGAGCCTGTGGATGAATCCTATGCCCCCAACTACCATGAGCTCATCCAGGTACTAAATACTATACAATGGCACGTGACAGTAGTGGGTTATACTTTTTTTTTTTGTGTGGTTCACAGCTAAATCAGAATCTGTTGTTTTTTGTTGCCAAGAGAGACATCAGCACAGTTACATAATCACATTTAACATATATGACTCTTTTAACACATTTAAAATAAAGACAATATTTTCACAAAATATACATTTGCAAATCTACATATACCATTGTGTTCAACCACATATGTAGAACCACTTCTTACTGTGTATTCCTCTTCTGATCTCCTCAGACTCCCATGGACCTGTCCACCATTGAAAAGAAGCTGAATGACGGGGATTACGTTTCTAAGGAGGAGTTTGCTGCCGACGTGAAGCTCATGTTTGAGAACTGCGTAGAGTACAATGGAGATGACAGCGGTAAATAAAAACAAACACAAAACTTCATCCATCAAGAATGTTTCCTCTGTTTGAAAAAATGTATGCATACAAATCAGTTTCAGTTGGTGTGTTGTTAGAAAGACGTGCATATATAGAATTTTGGGGCAAGAGTCAGGGGGTGACAGTGGAACAGGGGGCAAAAGAAAGGGGGCCGGACTTAGTGCTGCGTTGGGGCCGGGGCCAGGGCAGCCATGACAGTGATTAATGAGGAGTGATTGAGCTGTGCTCCAGTGCTCAGGGGGATCTGAGCCCTGCAGTGCCACAGAGACATTCCAGCCCCTAAGCCCCCTGTCTGGAGCCATCCATCCAACTGAATACTCTCTCCGGGGACAGGGGGAGGAGAGGAGAGCGAGGGGGCCCAGGGTGGAGCAGGAGGAGTAGAGGGAAGGGGTTTGGAGGAGCAGGGGTCAACGTACGCCCTTTGACTTGGTCAGTCGGCCACGCTGGGCCCAGAACAGAGGAGCAAGTGTGGCTCTATGGATACATGGCATGCATATCGGTCGGTGGTGTTTGAGTGTAAAGGAATGACTGTGAGGTGGTGTGTGTGGGAGTGTGTAGTATGTGAAAGGGAGGGAGTGACTTGAAGATAAAAAGCTTTAAATGTACATCAATGGATTTGCAAAAGGTATGTGCTTTCATGTGTGGCTGTGTTTACAAGGCTGCTGAGCAAGAGCTTTTATGTCTTTTCATCATATAACAAAGCCGATGTTTATGTCTGTTTGCCCCCAGAGTACAGCATCATGGCGGAGTCTCTGGAACGGTGTTTTAGCCGGGCCTTATTGAAACACTTTCCCTCAGAGGATGGGGACACGGACGAGGAATTCCACATCAGCAGTGAAGACAAGGAGCGCAAAGAGAAAAAGCGTAACCGCGGCAGCAGTAGACATTCGGGACCTGAGAGTCTGATCAGGGCCACAGAGCAAGTCCAACGCAAGAGAACCGCCCAAGGGGGCAAGGGCAGCACCCTCTCTGAAGAAGAGGAGAGCAAACGACCACGACCAGCTCCTCCCCTACGCTGGGTCAATGGCCCCCCGCACCCCCACAGCCTGCCTCCAGGCCAGCAGCACCACATGCATCAAGGGGGCATGTACCACCCAGGGCAACAGGTATCCACAGGATCACTTTTTATTTTTAAGTTTCTTTTTACATTTCTAAAAATGATTTATCACCCATTAAACCCAATGCTTTAAACTAAGGGTTCTATTATGCTCATTTTAGATTTCACATGCTTTAATGTTCTCATACTGCCTTTCTCACGAGAGCCCAGTCTGCTCTGATTGGTTTGAGTAGGGCCCCTTTAACTAGTTATACAAAATACATTGTTTTTGCTGATTATTTTATGAAATGTATATAAAAAAAAACTTAAATTGTGAATCCTCTCTCTTATCTTACCAGCTTCATCGGCCCCCCGGTCCTCATGGCCCACACATGTATGGCCAAAGAATGGCCATGGACCCCCGCTTCGCTTACCCAGCTCACATTCCTCGGCATGGAGACCCCAGTTTAAACCACATGCCCCACAACTTTACCATGCAGGTATGAGCCAAATGTACCTTTTCTAAATGTAATTATAACAGTATTTAAGTTTCAGTTTATAACCAAAGGACCACCTTATACTGTGTGGTCTATTGAATACACTGATGTGCAGTTATGCTGACGCCTAATTAGATTTTTCTCTTAGCATCGCATGGTAGATGGACATCACATGGGCCCCAGGTATCCAATGGGTTCAGATCCTAACCAGCAGCAGCCCCCTCACCAGCAGCAGCACCGCTACATGGGCCCCACCCACGGACCCTCTCTGGGCCCCCGTCCCGTCGGCCTCCATCCTGGCCCTCCTCCTGAGGCCAGCATGTATCCATCCCATCATCGTCCGGAGGGCCACTGCATGCACCCTATGGCTAACAGATTCCCAGGGCCGGAAGGACCACTTCAGCACAACTACCCAGGCATGAGACCCCCCAGTATGGGCATGGCCAACATGTGGACTGGTATGAATCACCAGGACAGACCCAGCGGGATGCGCATGCAGGACCCCAACATGGTGAACCAGCGCAGCTTCGGTTACGGTGGGGTCCCCCCTCCAGTGGGACATAAACCCTGGCCAGAAGCGGCTGGATACCCCCACCCTCCTCCCAATGCCCAGTATCAAATGTCTGCAGCGGTCAGCTCCCAGGGGCCCATGTCCTCTCACCCCCCTGTTCCCCACCCAGACTCCTCTGGCAGGACACGCTTGGCCTCCATGTTGGAGAGCCCCGAGATGCTGGCCCTGCAGCAGCTGTCCGCCTCTTCCAGACCCCCTGCCGGTACCCCTCATCAGCACATGGGCAACTTTCAGCAGCCCGGGCCCCCATCAGGAATTGGCAGCAACCCAGCTCACCCCTCTCAGCAGCCCCCCCCTGCCCCTGAGGTTCAGCTGCTGCATCCCGCCAGAGACAATGGGCCAGACAGCCGGCCCTCCCAGCAGACAGACAGGCTGCCCAAAGGTAGACCTTCTCTCAGTGTTCCGCTGTATTCTGCATGAAGGAGTCTAACCTTTCTCTCCACCCTCGTGTTCTTTCTCGACTGCAGTGTTTCACATTTGTTAATCAGCACACCCCCATCCTTTTCCTTTCCTCTGTGTGTTTTTTGCAATTTGATTTTAATTATTTTTCACAGTAAGTGGCAAATTGAATATTCATTAGTTTGGTGACATTTCCTGCTGGTTGCGTTGAGGCTACAAAAGAGACGGCATGTCGTTAGTTAGGCTTCACTAGCTTTGTGTTCTCACAAGAATAGATTAGGGCATTCAAATGGAGAGTGACACAAATCTATTTGATCTTTTGTGTAAAAAGTAGTGCAACTGTATTAACGTACAACCTCTTTATGGTGATTATAGGTATACAATGTTATATGTAACCTCCTTTTCCTTGTTTATTAATGCTTTAAAACTTTTTCTTTCATTATTCTGTGTGTTAACAGACTCGACATCAGAGGAACAAACAGCCGCCAACAACATTTCTGCTGAAGCTCCGTCACACCAAAACACTGTTTCAACTAACCAGGAGCATCCGTCCATCCGAAGCCCCTCAGAACACCACATTGGGCCCTCAGAAAGACTTCAGAGCCCCCCAGCCTTGATCTCGGGCAGACCCCAGGAGAATCCTTCAGGACCCGGTCTACCACAGATTTCAACAGGGAACCACAAGCAGGAGGTGGACGGCCAGAGACAATCTGCCAGCCACTCTCCCTCTCAACACACTACTGTTTCATCCCACCTCAACTCCCCTGACCCTACTCACCCTAACCACCCAGCGCCCACACAGGAGGGTCCGCAGCACAAAGCTCAGAGCCCCGCACTTCTTCACCAGAACGTACCGCCACTGCACGCTTCAGCGGTGCTGAACTCCACTCAGCAAATGTCAGAGAGCATCCTGCCCCACATGCAGAATGCACATCAGGAGAACACACCTCAGGCCCCACAGAGTACCCCTCCCCAGCAGATGATCCAGAGCACACAGCAATACAATCCCCCTCTTCACGCCCCCCAAAACGTCTCCCCGCAGCGCCCCGCACAGAGCAGCCCCATGCACGGGATGCCTCAGAACGCCACACAAGTAGCCCAGCCCGGACGCCCTCAGCCAGCCCCGCTCACCTCTCTGCCCCCCAGTCATCCTACCCCACTGTTGCCATGCCAGCCCAGCCCTGCGGACCATGGAGATCAAAGACCTAGTGAGCCGACGAGCTGCCCGGCGGACACAGACGTTCCTCCGCAGCACATGATGAAATCTGGGCCTCCGAATGGGATTCACAAGCAGCAGGCTTTCAGCCCAAACCCCCACCAGACCCAGCAGAGAGGGCCCGCTCACAACCCTGCCATGCCCCCTCACTCCCAAGGTCAGGCAAATGGAGCCATGGGGGCATACAGCATGGGGGGCCATCCCAACTACAGCCAGACGAACATCAGCAGGTCCATGCCTCAGTCTGCTCACCACCCCTATCACAGCCAGGTGAACCCCCTCCACAACCCCTCTCAGCACCCCGCCTACCACCAGCAGGGAGGGGCTGCCTACTCCTACCACACAGCAGGCCAGCAGCACCCCCAGGCCCACCCCAACATGTACCCGCAGCATCAGTACCAGCAGCAACACTACTACGCACAACCCCACCCCCAGGCTCAGGCTCATAACCAGGTGAACAGCAGGGGGGGTTACCCTGCAGAGGAGTGGCACCGGCATCAGTATCAGCCTCGCCACCCCATGCCCCCCAACGCCTACCTGCCTGCAGCTAGTGCCAGAGGTCACCTGAAGGAGAGCAGTATGTCCCCACTGGGCTCTGAGGGTCTGGTGTCCCCTGGCCCCGGGCCTGAGGCGGGGCCGCAGCCTGGGGGCCCGGAGGAGAGGAGGTGTGTGAGCAGGGAGCAGGGCGGGGGGGGGCAGCCCGGCAAAGCAGGCTCACACAGAGGGGTCAGAGCGGCCCGAAAGCCCGAAAGAACTCCTGGACCTCGACAGCCACAACGCTGCCGCCCGCCGCCGCAGCGCCCAGCAGCACCCCCCCGCCTCCCACATGGTGTCCGGGTTCATGTACGACCCCCGCGCCGTGCACCCTGGGATGCAGCGAGGGGGCGTTCCTCCCCCACACATGATGTTTCAGTCTTCAGGCAATGGAGCGCCATACCCCGGCCAGCATTACGCCGATCCCGGGCGATATGCCGCCCAAAGACCCCACCCTCACCTGATGGAGGCTCTGCAGCGGCCCCAGCAGCTGCCCTTCTCCCCGGGGCAGACGCGCATGGCCATGTACGGACACCCCCGGCCTGCAGGGCACTTCCAGGGCATGATGATGCAGCAGAGAGGCCTGGCACCGGAACACTTCCTGCACCCTGGGTACAAAGATTGAAGTTTTATATGGTTTTTAATATTGTAATTCTCTCTCTATCTGTAATCTTACGTCAAAGTCAGTCTTTTTTATTTTTTATTATTGAGCTTAATATTTTGTAAACACTTGATTTGGTCTACTTCCCTTTAAAAACATCTTATTAATAATCATTTCCAACAAGCATTAGTTTTTCAAAATGGGATGGTGGACATTGTAGTAGAAGTTCACTCAGCGGCCTGGAAACTAAATTCAATTAGAACTTGTTTTTAAATATGCAAAAAGTTGTGTGACCAAACAAAGAAATCAACATTAGGCCTTAGTTAGGCAAGTACACTGGACATGCAGGTATCATGGGATTAGTTATATGTTCTTCGGGCCACACACTTCTTTAAATCTATTGGTTGACTGAGCTTCATTAACATTGGCTATAAAAAAAACTTAACCATTCAAGTGTTAACAACAATTGTATTAACATTCTTCTTTGTTTGTTCTTGTTTGTCATAGGCAACAGATGATGGCTGCTCCCGGCGGCCCTAGCAGTAAATAAGGAGCGTGACAAATAACAAATCAGAGTGAGTGAAAATAACTTTCATAAACCACTTTCTATATCTGACAGCTTCAAGCAACTTCCTTCTTCTATCCCTCTTCCTTCAAAATCTATTCGTAAGAATATAATGGCAAAAAGTCTCTTATACAATTCCAAAGAGAGCCAAACATGATACCATGGCGATGTCAAGCCATGTTTTGTGTTTCATTTTCGATGATTCACTTATTGTTTTTCATTCCCTTTCAGGCATGTCGTTATCAAAGAACATCTGGACAAAGCACTGAGCCAAGAGCAAGAACATGTGTGTGTGCTGATGGAGACTGTAGATGGGACTCTTCGCTCCACAGACTGATCATCTTTCAATGGACAGGAACTGTTGGCTCGGTTTTGGCCCATCCAACCAGGCAGCTGGTATCACTGCGATAATAATACTGTGAACTGGTATTGAGCCCTGTAGAGAATACTCTTTTTGCTTGCCCTTCTTTAAGTAGAACTGACTTGACTGCTTGACACTTCACCTCAGTGGTTTTGATCCAGGGCCCTCCATCAGAAGGGTGTTATTTTTAACCACTTGTCCAATCTGTCCATGACAGCCCTGCGAGAACAGAGAACACTGGACAGCCCTCTCCTCTTTGAGAAATGGAACTTTAAATGGATTAAAAGACACTGAGCACGATCCTGTCCATTGATGAATCTTTTGAACTAAGGAGGACTGTGGTGAAGATGAGATGGACTGTTGTTTTTACCGTTTCCTGTTCCAACTTTATCTTTAAACTCAGGTGTAGAAAAGGAGGTACTTTGAGACTGTCACCCTAACCCAGGCGACTCACAGGCCCCTTTGCAATTGCCTTAGTTTCCTTTGTGAATGTATGAGTGAATGTGTAGACAATGAGCTATGCAGACTAGCTGCGAGGACACAAACAGATTTCTTCGAGGATCAAGCGTCCTGCAAAAAGGCCCAGATACTTTTCATTTCCGGTCCAAACCTTGCAGTGTTTCTCTTGTTCGAGAGTAAACACGCTGTTTATGCATCTTCTCAAAGCTGCCTTCACTGTCAAGAATGTCTTTCGACTCGCAGAGTGGCAAGACGCCGCAATTTGTATCCAACAATCTCTGTCGTGCACTACGGGGTTTTGTCTGTCTCGACATCCTGGAATTGAGTGGCCTTTGATAGTTTTATTTGAATTCAAACACATATATGTATGAAAAATATATCCTTACCTCTTGTCCCAGATGGGGGCAGTTTTTCAATGATATGTCCTGCTGGCGGGTAACACTTACCCATCAAATCCTGCTGGAATCTTTTTTTTTTATTGTGACAATTGTTGCATTCCACCTTCACATTTGTACTTTGTCTCTTTGATTCACGGGCCTTCCCTTTGCATGGTTGACTCTCTTGAGTGCTTCCTCTTCCCCATGTCAATGTAAATGTATCCTCAGGGTGAACAGTTTCTATATACGGGTATTTTTCTGCGTTATTTGAAGGAGGAGCAGCAGCATGAAGACAAACGCAACTTGTTTAGGTCTGTTTAACAATATCTATGGCTAATCCCACTGCCAAACCATTTAACCCCTTCGGTCTCACCCCAAAATAAAATGACTTGGTTTTTGTCCGGCACCCTACACCTTATAACATCCATGTTGCACCTACTCGTGCAGTTCATCGATGGCAGCAAATGAATCTACCTCATCTAGCCAATCTGTGGCACTACTGAGCCCCCCCCCTCCCTCTCCCTCCCTCCTCCCTCTCCCTCCCTCCCTCTCCCCAAACATCCAGTCCTCGCTCCTGTGGGTCAACATTTTGTAACCACTTTTTGTTTTGTCGTTCGGCTTCCAGGACTGACTATGAAATAGCATCACAATAGGTGTTCTTTATGAGAAACAATCCTTGAAAGTGTGAACTCTCTTTTTAGGGACAACACGTTCCTTCTCAGTTTTAGACAATATTACATCACATGTCTGAATGAAACGTGACTGTAAATGAGTCTCTAGTTGTACAGATTGCATGCCTTTCTGCCTAGAGGTTGTAAAACTAGACCGTTTTCCAGTCTAGGGTCTGTAATAGACTGCATAGAGTTTGGGTTTGCTACGTTTCTTAGTAATAGGTACCTAAGGCAATGAGAGGAGATATTTGAGGAAGGATGATGGAATAGGAAAGTGCTAGAAGCTGTGAGACAATTATCTAAATGTGTCACACAAGACTTGCTATTTTGTTAAAATAGGAAATTGTCTTCATATTTAGCGGGCTCCTGTTTGGAGGTAGTGTGTTCGCTCGTGCTGTCTGAAGTATGAAGGACAGTGTTTATTTTAAAGGTCCACGGTTATGATACTGTCGCTGTACAGATGTTGTGTGTGTGTGTGTATTTCTCTCTGGTGTGTAGAATGGGCACCAGATGTTCGGAAGTGTGCATTCATCTCTCACTTTTACTCTGCTGTCACCTCTCTGCACTAGTGAATACAATTTTAGACGTGATTAAATGTGAATCATATTTATTTCTTCTTTTTAAGAATTTTTTGTACATTTTTGGACTTGTTTTAATATAAATGTGGTGTACGTTTTTTTTTTTTCTTTCTTGATGTTTCAAGCAGTTGTCTTTTACCTCGGTAGCATGGTGGCATTGAAAAAAGACCTGTGTGTTTAATTTTTAAGTGACGTTTACAAGTTCTTATCTGACTGATATAGATTATTTTGAAAAATGGAACGGATTATTTTCTATACTGTACATTTCTTAGAAATAAATCTCTTTTCTTGAACAAGTCAGACTTATCGTTGTCAATTTGTACTAATAGTCACATCACCAAAGCAGCAGATTACTGTATTCTCTGTTGTAACAGCTGTTCCTAGCACTACTGTGAACAAATACACATAAAACAATGTGTCATTTAGGGAAAAAGGGGCAAGAATCTATTATCCGTTAAAGAAACTGAGGCCAAAAGTAATGAAATGCAAACAGACAAAACAAGACGGCCAATGCAAGACAATGCATTCATCTATTGGAGCGCCTCACGCCATCGCCTTCAATTAGAGCTCTCCTCTTGACGGACACCCTCCACAGATTGTGATGCTGCTTTGTTTGAACCTACTCATGACTGCAGGAGTCAGTGATGTGTTGCAGTGGAAGAGGAGGCAGCATGGCTCTTCAGGCTTCCTTCAAGGGACTACTTGGAAACTAAGTACATTATTTTGTTCAGGTCTTGGCAGTGGAAATTCAAATGAGGCATATAATTAAGAGACTTTAATTGAGCTAAGTAACCAGGTTGTTACTAAATTGTGAACATGGAAAAACAAGGCAAAGTAAAAGTAAACAATCTGCTTAGTGGCCATTTCCACCGTCAGATGAATCTCGGTTTGATTTGAATAAAAAAAACAAATCACTGAAATCAGCTATCCTGTTAGAAATATTTAATAGATATGTTGATATGAAGTTTAATTCCACTAAAATCTCAATTGTATTATCTGCACCTCAATTTTGTGGAATGCTAAAAAAATATGAATTTTGTTTAGCATAATTTTTTTTTAAAGTCACTGCTAAACAATATCTTGTGCAAACTCACACACAGGTGTGTTGACAGGGAATGGGGAATTTGTATTTCCTAATCTCTGTTTCGTTTATTATAACCTCCATAATGCCGCTCCACCAATCAAAATATTATCCAGGTTCAATTTCAGCCAATCATAACAGGACAGAGGCGGGACTTAAATGCACCCTGAGCAAAAGCTTTGCCAATGCCTGACTAGCGAAATAAAAATACCAAATGTAATCAGACCCTACCGTAGCTTTAACGCTGTTAATTTCCTGAATTGATTTTGAACAGTGAAACTTTTATAATAAAGTAAGCTATTAGATAAAAGCAGATTTCTAACTGACACCGACGAGCAAGTTTTCCCGTGGTCCTCTCTTCTTAAAGTGACTGTGAACTGGACTGTTTACAAAACCGTCGACAGCTTTCGAGGCAGCTGCTAAGGTACCGTGTGTGCATTATTCTTTAATATACAGTATCTTACAATCATAAGACTGTGAAATGTCAAGTAAGTAACGTTAGCGGGTTTTCTTATGTTCAGCCTACTGAAAAAAACAAACAAGTAAAAACAGAGCTCTGCTTCGCAAAGTAATGCATTAAATGCAAGAGTAAACCTAGCATTGTTAGCTTATTCTCACTTATTCTCACGTTAATTGTGTAACGTAAACGAGTCATACTCATTATCGTCGCTTCTCTTTTCACTCGGTAACGTTAATATAGGGAAGTGCGCATTTTGCCGAGGAACACACACCTGTTAGTTTTGTGGTGTGAGTTGTTGCAGGTTTCCTTTTACCCCAACTATTTAAAACACGTTTCCTCATGTTATTTGTTTTCTTTCTAAGCTCCACACACTCGCGGGACAATGGAAGTGTTGCTACACCGCCGCCATGCGGTGGTTGTCTGCCTGCTCTTGTGCTGCCTGGCCGGCGGGCTGTCCTCCCCGGACCCTCGGCACAGAGAGGCCCTCATACAGCTGGAGGTCTCCATGCAGACAGGAGGGCAGGTGGTGCTGGCTGATGCTGAGAAGCGGCTGGACGCTCTTCTCTTTAAAATGAAGCAGGAGGAGGTCTCAAGAGCAGACTTTCCTCCCGCCATGCACTTCTTCAGGGCCAGGGACATCATCAGCACCAGTCCCATGTTCAAGCTGCTGCAGAAGATGCCTAAAGGTGCATTCAGTGTAACACTTCAAAGTGTTTACAGAACATGTTCATTACTTGTGAGCTGCGGGTTATAATGCGTATCATTTTTTAATATTATTTCTTTACTTTAAGCTTTCTTTTTCAATATTTTAGCTGTTATGGAGACAGTTTAGCGTTATGACATGGGTATGTTGAAACTTTTATCAAAATGGAAAACTACCAATACAACTAAGGATACATTTGGTTTATTTTCGTATAAATCAAGAAATGGTTTTATATAATTAAAGATTATTCTTCCTCTGAAATAACTGACTTGCACATTGTTTCCTGATTAGAGCTGAAACATGTTCTCTATTCATTTTAAATTATCCCCAAATCCCTAGCTAAACTTGTCAGTTGTGAATAATATATAACATATCTCACATTTTTCATAATAAAATAAATATTGTTGAGTTTTTAACTCTCATTTTTACAAAAATAAAGTTTTCATGGTATTCACTTTGACTTTGGAATGGACATGTTTCCACAATTGCATGACATTACAGGCTAAATAAAGTAATAATTTAATCCAGACAATTATTGGCAGATTAAGGAAACAAAATATATGCAACAATCTTTTTCTTTTTCACCGGAGAACGTTCTTCCCAATCACCTATGATATGATGTTCTCAAAAGATGCTTGGAACTCTCAATTTTTTTTGCAGGAATGTAACTTTTTGAATACACACAGAATCAGACTTATTTTAAGTATCCACACTCTTTATTTCTTTTATATTTCTGTAATTCATTGTTTTCAGGGGGAGCTCTCCATGTCCATGACTTTGCCATGGTAGAAGTGGAGTGGCTGGTGAAGAACGCGACCTATCGGCCTCACTGCTACATGTGCTTCACTGACAACCATTCCATCAGGTTCATCTTCTCAGCCCGGCCGCCCGCTGCTCTGCCCCGCTGCTCTCCGTGGACCCTGCTGGAAAGCCTCCGGGCCAAGATGGTCAACTCCACGGAGCTCGACAACAGGTGAGGACAAATCTTTAATATGAAGGTACCACAGATTTATAATCTGGGTTATTTCTCTCTGAGAAAATAAATAATAAGAAATAAAAACCCAATCATAGGATGAAATACGTTTATGTAGACTCTACGTATTTCATCATGTCCAACAGCACGGGATAATTTTATTGTACTATAAATTATTCCAGTGTATATTTTTTGTAAACAGTAAAAGATATCAAGGCAAATTATTTTGTCCCAGCAGCAGTGTCAAGCATTACATGAGTTAAACATGTTTAAAAGATACAATAAGATACAAATATAATAAAAAATCTAATTAACATTAGCAGCAATTATATGTAAATATGTATAAATTCAAAATACTAATTGACACTAGTAACTTGTGTATATACAAATTCAAAATAAAAATACATTTATCCCTATAGTTTCTAAATAATACACAATATAGCAAAAATATTGAATAAATGGAGTACAATATATAGTCTAGGCTACAGGAATATATAGAAATATACTGTAGACACTTAATGGCATTGGATTGAATATACATTAAACTGTGCAATTAGCTGTTGTGCAAAGTGTTCTGGGATAAGTCATTGACAGTGTTCAGAAAAAGACAAAAACATTCATGTCAAATTCCTTTGCCTAAGGTTTTGTGTTCTGATTGTCAGTTTGAATACTAATGCCTCATGCGTCATTGTAGTGTGTTAGCAATAAAAAAACATTATATATAAGATACTATATCTTTGTCAGTAAGAATGGCAGTATTGAAATGTCCCATAGAATAGTTAATTCTGTAATCATCCTGTGTATATACTTTAGATTACTCATGTAAAAGCTTTTTCGACAGTGGTAAGTTGACCAGAAATTGACCCAGATCATCTGATCCAAACCATGTCTTTCCATTCCCAGCCTCATGGCCAACATGACGCTCTTCACTGATCAGGATCCAGAGTTGGTGTATCCCAGTCAGGATGTGATCTGGGAAATATTTGAACAGTGCTTCCTTGCTCTGTGGGGTCTGGTCACATACGCTCCTGTGTTCAGAGACTATTACTACCAAGGTCTCTCCCAGTTCTACAGGGACAACGTCATGTACATGGAAGTGCGAGCTCTACTCCCAGAGGTAATTTGTTCTCATACTGCCTGTGCTGCAGCACCTCTTTTCACCCTCTGTCTGAAACCAGAGCCCAGTCTGCTCTGATTAGTTAGCTGGCCGGCTCTGTTGTGATTGGTCAACCGCTTAGAGATGTCCCGCCCCTTGGCCTGTCATATGTCCTACATGATGTCAATATGTTACGGAACTAAACTAAATTGTCCAATTGAGGCGTTTCAGTGTGTGTTGTGTGGGAGAGAAACTCCCTCTGGAGGGAACTTCTGGGATTTCAGACTTTGCAGACCATTTTCCCTCAGCTATAGACCTACATATTCTCATATCAAATAAAACCAGAGAAAAGCCATTTGTCAAGTCTGTCTGACTCGTACCATTTTAACTACTCAGGATTCATTTAGCTGAATACACTGATAAAGACTCTTCAGGCCATTGAGAAATTCAAGCTTCCATAACCGCTATCCTAACAGCGATGGCATCTCGTTGCATACTTGTGGCATCCATGAGATCTTATTATTGATACACTTTTACACAAATGTAGCTTATTGCTGATTATTTCTGCAGAACATTATAGCCGCAGAGAATTACATTTGTCGGACCCAAACAGATTGAACTGGTCAAAATTTGGTAAATACTAGCTAACTGAAAACACTGGTATTATAATTGTTATTGAGTGTGTTTTCTGGTACTCAGATATACGAGTTGGACGGCAGCACTCATGACCCAGCGTGGACTCTGAAGACGTACCAGGAGGTCACCCGACAGTTCACAGCAGAACACCCGGACTTCTTTGGAGTGAGAATGATCTACACAATCCATAGGTGACCTCCCCAACAACAGATTTGACTTATAACTATGAAGGATTGACATAAGATGAAGTTGATATCATATAATAACACTCTGCACTGTACTGTATTCTTCAGAGGAGTGAATGCATCCATGATGGCCGGAGCTGTGGAGGAGGCGATGAAGCTACAGAGAGACTTCCCAGACATCATGGCTGGCTTTGACATGGTGAGGAGTTCAAGTTATCGCACCACTTCTCCAGTTTTTACTAGGGCTGGGTAATATATCAATACTATATCAATATCGTGATATGAGACTAACTATTTGAAATTGTAACATCTTAAGTGTTTCCTCAAATGATTGTCATTGACTGTTTTACTATTGGCTTTGACCAACTAAGTTATTAGATACACATTACCGGTAGTGATGATTATTTATCGACATTCTTCATTGTTTAAATATTTTGTGAAATCATAAAATGTCAACCCTACAATTTCTGTGCAATATGGATCAATGTCTTTATACTGTATATTTTATATATACAGTATATATATATATATACATAATATAGAAGCGGGAGCGTAACATAATGATGTCGCTATGTTACAGAAGTAAACAAAGGAGTACAATCGAGACGGTCATGCAGGGCGGGCGGGAACCTAGGGATTTTACCCTTTGTAGACCATTTACATGCACATAAATCCATCTTACACACTTCAGGAAAAAGATCAACCCCAAAAAGCAAAATAGAGCCTCTTTACTGGACTTCGGTTCTGCAAATCGATATCACTGCCCATATTCCCTTAATCATTCTTTACAACAGTCTGTTAGCTAATATTAAAAACATCTGAAATGTCTAAATCGACCAATCGGAATCAAGTATTCGACTCGGCTGTGTAATAAGAGATCTTACTGAACTTTGTGGCCGATATCTCTGATCAAACAGCCCTAGTTTGTACAGATCTTTTGTTTCACTTACAATGCAAATAGTACGATTGTAAGCCGCTTTAAACCACACACACGTGCCTGAATCAGTGAAAGTAAACACAACAATCATATTGTTTACTCCCTCTCTACTTACAGGTGGGCCGTGAGGACAGCGGCAGACCCCTGTGGTACTTCAAAGATGCTTTGTCACTGCCGGCAGGGAGAGGGGTGACGCTGCCTTACTTTTTCCATGCGGGGGAGACAGGTGAGCTCCTGAGCATTCAGGTTTACAAATCATATCCTGCAGCATGGGGCTTAGAGGTTCATCCAGACAATGACTGATGTGTTCATTTTAAGCATAGAGGCTACTACAGGAGTTTAGCTAAACTGACAACAAGCCCTTCAACTGGTCATGGAAAGATACATGTCGGTAAATAGCCGAACATTGCCTCTTTTTATTTATCACACACTCAAAAATGGGAATGTTGATTTTAAGGATTACCATGGCTAGCTTCGTAGTTAAATTAACAAATAAGTACATGTGTTTCTCACTGTGGACAGAGTGGCAGCCCAGGCCTTTTTCTGTCCTATTCCACAAAGTTGCAAAACCAAATATTTACCAACTGTGGAATTTAGGGTTAAAGAAGAGTCTTTCAAGAACACTGTCTTCTATAAACACGTTTTTGATTTCTCTCTGCTACGAGCAGATCTGGAGGGCTCAGAGGTGGACCAGAACTTGTTGGATGCTCTATTGTTTAACACGTCCAGAATCGGCCACGGCTTTGCTCTGCTCCGCCACCCCGTGGCCAAAGGTCTATCCAGAAAGAGGGGGGTGGCTGTGGAAGTCTGCCCCATCTCAAACCAGGTACACTCTCATCTTGTAAACCAAAAAATACAAACAAATTCTTTTTTCCAGCTACTTAATTGTAAAAGTTAAAATGAGTTATGTCAATCACATAAAAAAATGTAATCAAGTATCTTAATTATCTTACAAATCATGATCAAACCCCAGTATGAAATACAAATGGGGGGGGATAAATCAAATACATTTGTGTTGTTGTAATAAAGTAATGCACAATGTTTATTTTTTGTTTTGATGATTTCTAAATGATTGGCATGAATTGCACGTAATTTGCAGAGGCTTGCTAAACTCATAGCTCTGCTGTGTGTGCTAAATGTCTGCTCATGTTCTGACACTTAGCTAAAGCATCAACACAGCTGCTGTCACATCGAGCCGCTGTGATTCCCATCTGTATAATGTGCACTAGATTATTAGGTTTCCAGATTTCTCGCAAAGCCATAATTCATTAACGTAGACGGCACTTCTGAACATCCTATCAACATGAGGCTACGATTGTGTTGATCTAGCTTCTTGTAATCCAACATCTCCTGTCCTTGTTCAGGTGATGAAGCTGGTGAAAGATTTGCGTAACCACCCTGCAGCCGCTCTGATGTCGGAGAACCACCCGCTGGTGATCAGCTCCGATGACCCGGGCATGTTCGGCTCCTCCGGACTCTCTTATGACTTCTATGAAGCTTTTGTGGGCTTTGGTGGGATGAGATCCAATTTAGGCTCCCTCATAGAGCTGGCCATTAACTCCATTAGGTAAAGTTCAGCAGTGATGAGAAGAGATTTACAAATAAAAAAGGAACTGACCGCTCATTGACATCTCTCTGTCTGTGTTGCAGGTACAGCTCTTTGACTCCGAAGCAACAGCAGAAAGCTCTGGCTCTGTGGCAGAGAAAATGGGATAAGTTTGTGTCTGAAAATGCTTTTTAAAGAGACATTTTTATATATCATTTTTTGAATAATTTTGGGCATTGACTTGATTCTTCCTTTGCGCAAAGGAATGCCTTGGAGCAAGGGTACATTTAAAGTGGAACAGTACTTTAAAGGTGAGCGAGTTTGTGGTGGCAAAAATAAGGGACATTAAAGTTAGTTAGGGTTCAGTTTTGTTCTTTTTCACACAAGACAATTTGGGATGTTACAGACGAAAAGGTCTGGGATAAAAGAGGAAATGAAGAAAGACTGAATATGACAGAGCCAGTGACGTCATATGTATCTGCTGTGAAACTGACCTGAGTTATGTGATATAACATTTAGGGCAATTGCTAGAACTATACATGTCCAATAGCTTCAATCAAATGCTTTTTTAATGTCTTTGCACTTTAAGAGTCAGGTTGGCCATGTTTGTAAGAGTGCAGTGATGGACGTCATTGTTAACTACATGTTGTTTGATGTCTCCATAGTGTGCTTGTGTTTTGTAAGAGTGTAGCCTGTTCAATCCACTGTTCCTAAAAGAGAGTTTAATTTAAACTTGAATGTCATTTTTCAGCTGTTGTAAAGAAAGGGATCTTTATGTTACCCATAAAGAACCTCACTGAAAACTAAAAGTATACAATTGATTTATTTCGCTCATTTTTGCAACGCCTAAGCAGCGGTCTGTTAGCGACTATTAACAACCTCTGAAATGTCCAAATGGACCAATCAAAATTGAGTATTCAGCCAAGCCGTGTAATAAGATCTTTTTTAGCTGTGGATTTAAAAAGTGGCATAGCTGACGATATGTTACCCATAAAGATAAACTGTTACAATCATCCAATATCTAAATTCTGACATGATTTTAAAAACCACTCTATGTGCTTCAGTTTATTCGGTGTTCTTCTCATGTAGCTTCATCCTCAGCAGCCCCTGTTATGAGTCATCCTTCATCTGCTGCAGGTGTTGAATTTGGAGAAGAAGCTGTCGTCAATGCTTCCTCTTTCTATGTCCGGTTTCCTAAAAAACGAAACCGGTTCAGAAACAGAGTGAGACAATGGTTTATTTGTGTCTAAACACTGTGTGTGTAGAGTGAACACTGACTGTTGCTTGTGTGTCTGGGCCATCAGGACGTTGGCTCTGTCCACATGTTGTCTCCCCTGCCGGTCCAGTCTGGCCTGCTGCCTCTCCAATAAGAGAGCGGTGCGAGCCGAGTCCATGCGCATGCGAGCATGTTGCTCCTCGTCTCGCTTTTTCTCTAGTTCCACCCTCTGCAGACAGAACAAGCTTTTAGAACTTTGATAAAGAGCATTAGATTTGAGAATATCTCTTCCTTTATTTGACCTTTTTCTCCTCAATCTGATATTTCTGGAACTGGATGATCTGCTGCAGGCTCTCTGTAGGTGCTCTCCTGTGGCTACTGGGGCAGAGGTCAGGCACCAGGGGGCGCTGGAGAGCTACACCCGTCAGCTGCTCCTGCAGGATGTTCATCGTGGCTCCTGCTACATCACCTCTGACCTGACGTTCCCCATCCTGGCGACGTTTCTCTTCTATCTTTGGATTTAAGAAATCAATGCGATAAACGTTTTCTCAGTTTTAAATTAAAAAACGGGATGCAAAACCATACAACAGCACATTTAAAACAAAGAAACAAGTATGTCAGCCTTTCATCAAAAACATGCATAACGTTAACTTTTTAATAAAATGGTAGTTAATTATTAATTAAAGGACTCCTCTAAAAAACATTAAAGCATATTTACACTACATTTAGAATATTGTCACCGCTTCCCCTTGCCTCATACTGCCTTCTCTTACGTGGAACTAAAGCTAATCTACGATCTCTTCAAATCCACCACTCCTTTGACATAAATCTGTCATTTGACTTCCCAGAACACAAACGTTGCTGGCCTACGCCGATTTGATTGGTGTTTGTGATATAATATTAATAAGAACACGTTTTATTTATAATAATAATAATACATTATACTTGTATAGCGCTTTTCTAGAAACTCAAAGATGCGGGGGGGGATGCGGAGGGAGCAAGTGGGAGTATGTCTGTGGAGGAGGTCAGTCAGGTAGGATGGGGCCAGGTTATGGAGGGCTTTGTATGTCTGTCTTGTACTGAATTCTCTGGGGGATGGGGAGCCAGTGGAGCTTGATGAGGACGGGGGTAATGTGTTCACGGATTCGGGTGTGGGTGAGTAGACGGGCGGCGGAGTTCTGGATGTATTGAAGTTTGTTGAGGATTTTTGCAGGTGAACCATAGAGGAGGCTGTTGCAATAGTCCAGACGAGAGGTGATGAAGGCATGGATGAGGGTTTCTGCAGCAGTCAGGGGCGGACTGGGAGGAAAAAGTGGCCCGGGGATTAATTGACAGACAGGCCCACTTAATGCGCGGCATGTATCGGCTGGTCCGACATTTGGACCCAATTTGCCTGACTTGACGCTTGGAATAGAACATGGGCGTAGGAAGCATCCTCAATGTGGGTGAGACAATTTAACGGGGTGTGGGCAGGGGGGAATAAATGTTGAAGTGAAATGCATCAATCTGGTGCACTTTGAGAGCAACATTAGGGACTAAATCTATGGATACATCTCTCAACACCCATATGAAACAGAACTATAAACAGATTTACTTTTTCTTTCAACATTTATTTGAACAGCAAGTGGAGGCAAAAGTGACTGCACCCAAAACAATAAACCTGCTAGCTAACTAAACTCAGTAACAGAATGTGGGCAACACGTTCTTCGCCACAGCCGCGCGACCGCTGAGTCAGACGTCACTTCCCCCTTTTCTATCCTACGGGTACAGCCACTCCCCCTGAACCCTGTTTCCCTGCCAAGCCCCCCCCCCCCCCCCCCCCCCCCCCCCCCCCCCCCCCCCCCC
>CALSBZ010000163.1:557487-568479 GCA_943591055.1 Gobionotothen gibberifrons | reverse complement strand
ATGTTGATGTAGAAGAGACATGAAGAAGAGGGGACACATGTTGATGTGTAAAAGACATGAAGAAGTGAATTTTGCATAATAGGTGACATTTCAATCAAATTCATTATTCTTTTTGGTAGAATTGTTTCTGCATATATGCATCATTAAGTTTCTTTCCCAAAAAAAATGAAATTTGTGTCAGATTTTGAAAAGTTCAGCAGTTCTTGAATTAATATAACATGATGTTCTTTTCCCCCCAGAAACTTCACCAAAGCCAAGTAAAACACCAAAGCCAAGTAAAACATATTTATCCAGAGCCTGAAAAATATAGTTGTGCATCTGTTCAGTAACACACTCACTCTGACATAGTCTATGTATCACTTTGTGACAAGGCCAATCTGTAATTCTGACTCTTATAGATAAGTGTATGATGGATGTGTGAGGGTCTACTTTCTGTCTCCACCTGTCATAAATCACTGTACGCTATCAGTGTGTCTTCAAATCGGTTTAAGCTAAAGTGCCACCTGTAGAGTAAGATGACTGGAAATGTCTTCATACTGCTAATATTGTAAGTATACACATCTTGTCAATGCAAACAGACCGTTATAGCACCATTATAATTAATGTTAAACCTGAGATTCGACTAGAGAACAAATAAATAATAGAATAAAGGTCATGAGATCTCGGCATTGCACAAACAAACAAATCTCATCTTTAAAATCAACATTTGCCTTCACTGGTGAGAGAAAACAGTAATCATCATTAATGTTTTTGGTTCTTTTTCATGCACATTTTTGGGGGAAAATACTGTTCCAACTACCCAATGGTGAAGATTGGAAGTACATTTTCCTAATTACACTTCCGTATTTCTAGTAGGTAAATAACATTTATAATGCTACCCCTAAACCTAAACCGCTAACCTTTGACTTCAATCAGTGAAGTAACCTTTTGTTTTTCAATTGGACTTTGTACTTGCATAAAAAACACTTTTCATTACTTATGTGTTTTTATGCCCTGTGCAGAAAAAACACATTTACATAAAAAAAATTCTAATGTTGCCACCAGACCATTCCAAGTCATTTTCAGACTGAATATTTGTCTGCTTAGTTAATATTGTCTGCTACATCCCCTTCCATCTGCCCATCCATCTGTTCTGATGCGATTATGAGAGACCCTCTACAAGCATATTTCCTGCCTCCAACCATGATACATTGACTCTTCGCCAAGCACTCTGGTAATCCAAGGTGGGACAGTATGGCCTCAGATGCTAGATCTCAGAAGACATGGCACCACCTGTCTCGTTTGGGGCCTCCTCTTCCCCCTTCTCTTTTCTAAATACACCGTGTGCCTTCTTTCATATCTGTCTTCCTCTGTAGAAAGGAGGGAGTGTTTTCCCTTTTCTATCTAGCTTAGCATCATGGGAATGTTGTTCTGACTGACTCACCCTGAAACACTGCCTTTTCTTCCTTTATAAGAATGGACAGATAAAAGTTTATTGTCCACTAAACTGTGTGCGAGGGAAATGTATCCTCCACAGACATCAGAGTTTACTTCGCCCTGAGACATATAAAGAGGAAAGTGATGGAGAATAAATGATGGGGAAACACTAAAACACTTCATAAAACCACTGACTGCACAACATCAAACATTCACAGACCAAAACATGAGCGAGGCTGTGCAGTCTCTGGGCTAATGTTGGAGTTAAGATATATTAAAATACTTATTTTCAGTCTCTGGGACAAAGAGTGCAACAAACAGGAGGGATGGTTTGTGGGCCTCCAAAGATTTCTTGGTCAAATCTTTGTCTCATGTTTAGGGTTTAGGGGTTAGGGGTTAGGGGGATAAGGTTGGGTTTTCTTCGTATCTATTATCTGAGAAGACCCTCTAGAGAGCTTTTACTTACATTACTTGGTCATTGTTCAATATGAGTCGGATCTGCAATCCATCTCTGCTGCACCACACCACCTCTAGCCATTTCCTGTTGTTGCCAAGTTTGAATTGACGGATATGATCGGCTGCTTCCCCATTCAACATTACATTGATAAAGGTTTGAGTTAACATAAGTTCAACCATTGATAAATATGATTTATAGTTCAACGTAAAGATTCTGTTAACACATGATGGTGTTTGCCTATCAATTAGGAGCATCGCCCCACCCGTCAGTCTGCAGCTTAGATAGGAAGGACATGCTACTCATTCATCCCTTATGATCCATAAGAAGCGTATGATTCCTGACTGGATTTTCATATTTTGCTTAGTTTCAAAGACCCATACATCTAGTCCAACCTCCATTTATTTGGCCTCGATAGCTCAGCTTTCTACTCTTAGTGATGAAAGACTTTGGAAATTAGCTATTGTTTTCCATCTACCAAAATTGGAACGGTTGTGTCTTTCAACAAGGACACCAAGTCCAAACATCTAATCTTGGGATTGCTAAATGTTGATTAGTGCTGTTGTATATGATTGTCCATATAAAAAACAAGAGACAGGGACAGTGCACCCTTGTGGTTGAAGTCAGCAGCCAATGGAGTATATATAAACTATAACTATAAACTGAACAGAACAAGATTGAATTGTATACAAAGGAGGGAATGAGGTAAGTTGTACAGGGATGATCAAACTCCACATGTTTATTACAGTAAATCAGTATGCAAAGCTATTCTCTATTCATCTGTAGAAAGAAATGTTTGCATCTCGTTCAATACACCTCACTATCTCCCACTATACACTCGGCTATCTTCTCCTGTTCTCATCATCTTTTCACGAAACTTAGGTTTTCTCAGCCGTTGCTCTCTATTGTTCCGCAATGAATGCAAATTCTACAATTGAAAAGCCTCTCCTGGGACATGGAAATGGCCCCTGAAAATTACTTTGCACACCTCACTGATTGTCAGACAGAAATGCGAGGAGGAAAGAGGGAGAGGGATGGAGACGATAAAGAAAGTAGAGGGAAAGGGAAGGCAGTCATTCAGACACAGAAGACAAAGGCTGGAGCAGAGGGAGCTTGTGTACTAATGCCAAACGCTCAAACCTTTCCTGACCCTTCCTCCAGCCCTCCTAACCTGAGAGCAGGACCTGTCAGTCTCTTCATTAGAATGGCTTTCAGGAAGCTCTGAGGAACAACCACTGGGTCATCCTGTAAGGAAAGGTCAGGGCAGGAGGGAAAAACATGTTTTGAGGGCCTTTGACCCTGTCGAAAAGGTAGTGAGAAAAAACAAAGTGTACCATAACATATCTGGGATTTGGGACGTTTTCAAACCGTTGAGTCCAGATTTTGTCTCACCATTGTCTGTAGTGAATCAAGCTTTCATTTGAGTCTGTGAAAACTATAAACAAAATATTAAAACAATGACATTGTGAGGCACTGGAGAAAACCATAAGGAGTGGCATCCATCTAGTTTCACTGTTAAAACTCTGTTTTCCCAGGAGTGAATTATTCGATATGCTGTCAATGGTTTTAAGGAACCTGGGTCTTGGCTTGATGACGACTGATTAAGCCGTTCTTTCTTTTTTTACTAAGGAACTTTCGATCTAGAGAGGAGATCTATAATAATGTCACATTAGAGAACCACTTCGTAATTCCAAATCAGGCAATGGGGGGAAATGTGTTGGAACCCCATACCGACTTTGTACCCACCTCCTTTTGGCACCCTTGCTCTGGTCACATACGTCTTCAAACATGACCTTCATATTGAGCTCAACTACCCATCTGTAACGTGTTGTGACTTCCTCTAACACGGCTGTGAAGCTATTGCTGGGACAGAATCTGTCCACAGAGGAACATCCTGTGTGGGCATTGATTGTGAAATCAGACCTGTGGAATCGTCTACTATGATCAAATTAAACATTGTATATATTTGTTCAAACGCGTTGCTGTTAGGTAGGTGCAGTCCAGTTGTAGGATAATGGAACATGTGGTGCTAATATTGGTTATATTTGTTGATTACTGAATACTGACTTACACGCTAAAGTGAACTTTTACTTTGGATAGGAGGCCTATAACATTAAATCATACTTTAGCTGTTGCGCTAAGTTTGGGGCCACCTTCCCCACTTCCTGCCCCCCCCTGCTTCTGGCAACTTAGCACAGACTAAATACATTTTTTAACTTGGCTTTCATTTTGGACTCACATTTCTTTTACTGACTCACGAAACCTGTCAACAGACCAACATTTGAACAGCTGGTGGATTACTCAAAACCTCTTCTGTGGGAGTTCTTGATACATTAAGTGTTTCCAGGAGCACATTTTACCAAGATGGCAATACTACATTGAAAATCTCATAACTGAACCCTTTTTTGGGGGGCCTTTTGAAATGTATGTCTTCCCTTGGCATGCAAGGCCTGATTAGGAACTTTTAATTGTCATCCTACAGATCATTCACATGAAACTTTGGAAGTCATATTGAGAACATGTCGCCCTTTTCTTCCTTTGACAAAAGCAAGAAATGATCTCTATGTTTAACCTCCATGTTTAGGCACATTGTGTCACTGTCAGTCACATAGCTGGCGATACCTTTCATTTGAGCTTTAAGCTCCATCCGTCAAAACAAACTCCACCGGTGAATTCATATAGAAATATATTGAAAAATATCACATACATTCTTTGTCCACCCAAACTAGCATTTATTTTTTAATTGAGTAATCCTTTATTTAAATAATGAATAACAAAATGACATGGTCCCTCTGGTTGTGGCTGAGTGAGAGGCAAAGGAAACTGAGGGCGGTAATTATCAGTGATGGCATAATTTCATTTTATTTTATTCATAATTTGTTCTTTTCAATGCTGCTCTGGAAACTCTCATGACAGTATGCAGCCTTTGTTCTCTGTCATCTTTAATTTATGAGAGCCCCAATTATTTATCCATTTCCTAACCGCGTGTCTGTGCGTCATGTTAACTCGTTTATTTTCAGGAAGTTGTCTATTTACAGAGCAGATCTTTGGGGATCGGTGACAATAGACATGCTTAACTTGTCTGGAAGAATCATAACTTTAAATATGTCTGATTATTTTCTGTGTGCGTGTTTTTTTCTTTTGATGTAGTTGACATTTGACAACAATGTCTGGTTGTCTTAAAAATGTTGTACTTTTTCAATCTTTTGAACACTATTTATAGACGTGATTATATCGTAGAGCCGCATGAGCTCAATTCACTGCAGATATGATATGAAATGTGCTCTCACGCTGTTAATATTTAATATATCACCCTTTTCATTCTTTAATTGAATGCAAAGAAGTCTAAACTTGAGTCAGAATGCTTGATCAGTCTGCTACGGTGAGGCTGTCCCCCTTCATGTCCTCTGTTTGTCTTTAATCTCACACGTGGCTTCTATATTTTCCATTTCTATCACATCTATTTACAGAATAGATCTCTAAAGAGACAACGGGAACATTGTTTAGGTCGCAAGAGGCTGTGGTCTAGTGACAATTTTAAACATAGCATATAAGAACAGATCAAAACTCCACAACGCCCATGCTCTACTCTCGAGTGTCTTTCCCCTTAAAATAAAACTTGTATGTGGATTTGAGAGCACAACGTATCCAGCATGAAGGGACACCCAAAGAAAGAATCCATTATTTAAAAAGGGAACCACATTTAGCTTTAGTTGAAACTGTATTGATTTGAATCTACAGATCCTTTATTTTTTATTTATAATGATAAGATGGTCTGTGGTAATTGAACAATCACCACAGAGCCAGCCAGTATAAGACAATTAAGTGTAATATGTCACAATAGAGCACAAAATATAAATATGAACCTTCAGACATTTCTTCCTTTGGATACTTGCTGGTGCTTATACGAAACAAACCACTGAGGCAAGTCAGGTTATTGCAAAACTGAATACCAACGCTAACATATATTGAAAAATAGAAAGTATATCAGCAATTACAATTTTAGATCGGTCATGTAGACTTGTCTGACTTTAGTTATTTTCCTCAGGTTATATTGATTGGCTGGCATGCCCTGACATTTGACCAATATTCCAGTATCTGAATCTGTCAATAAATCTAATCGTTGCATGTTCAGCCATCTTTATTGCTGGGAATTAGGGAAGTTTAGAGTGATTGTTAACGGTTAAAAGGTAGTGCTCAAGGAATCTGAAAAGTTCATTCAACAGCTACCTGATGATTGTTAACGCTGAGAATATATAACATTTGCAAACGGTAGGAAACAGAGGCAACTACAGAGGACTGAAAGCTGCCAACAGTACCTCTTCATATATCATTTTGTATGTCCTGTGATAATCGGAATAATGAAACAGAAAAAAGGCAAGTATGGCAAAAGACGAGTTTGAGGCATAATGCAACTTGCTACGGAGGCACATTTGTGTTAACCAGGCAATTAAAAATCCATTTGAAAATGCAAGCATGCCGACTCCGCCGGGACCCTGGGAATGGAAAAGGGAGGGGGGCTCTGATTGCTTTGGACAGCGATCACAACAGAAGATTTCCACGCTCTGTATTGAACACATTCCCCCTGGTGTGTCGTGGTCTCATCTGTTTGTAATATAAGAACGGAGGTAATTTAGTAAGATAGGACGCAATGGTACTCATGGTGCATGTCGTCTGCGCTGCTTTACTTCAACGGGGGTGGCCATCAGCCCCATTATATCCGGAAGAGATGATTTCTTTGGTGATGAATGAAGAGGCGCCTTGTGCGGGCATGTGTGTGGGCGGTGGGCGATGGTGGAAGCTTTGTAAAACAATGGGGTTATCAGTGCACATGGATCTGTATGTGCTGGCATGAGTGTTTCAAGATTAGTTGGACTATTTCTTTGTGCAATGATAACAGCTGTTACAACCGCGCCCTTATCTTTGCCAGTTTGCAAACCAGGAAAGGGGGGACATTTTGTTATGCAGGGTATGCTCCATCAACCCACTGGAACGAGTGGGACTCAGTGGCTAAAGGGAAAAATAACTAACTAACCCATTGTTGTAGTGGCCAAATGGTGGTACTACAACTTCTGTGTCAGTCCATTACATAATTGGGCCCACAAATATGTTTTCCTATTGACGTACATTGGGAAATAGACATCTGTAAGTACATGAACTACCCTATGCAGACACTTGAATAGCTCTTTTTTTAATCATTAGGTCTTAAAAGTTGTAAAAATAGCTGAGGAGCTATTTGAAACAAGACTGGTTGTGACAAACGGATTGGAGGCGGGGTTTAAGGAAACTGCAAGTGCGGATGCTCTACGAGCCCGGATCCCCGGATGATCTGGTTATTTTGTTTCTTGAGGCAGGCCACTTTGGCTTCACGCTCCACTGAGCTACTTCATTGTAATGAATGGGGCCCTGCCTTCAACACTGTACCCAGTTCTCTTTAAATATTCAAAAGGGGAAGCTGCAAAAAAAAAGAAGATCAATTTATGATTATCTTCTTAAATCATGTGATTAGACTCAATCACAACTAATTTCACATTGACTCAAACATAAGTTGACAGCAATAATATTAAGTTGAGCATACAATGTTGTATTTAAACTTTCTTTCAGCTAACTTATCAAGTTATGTGAAATAGGTTGCCATAATACATTTCGTTAAAGTCAACGTTGAACCCTTAAGAAACACAAAACAGGTCAACACAGAAGGTCAACTGTAAACTGTCTTCCAAATCAAAGACAAACCCTGCAATTGCAGTCATTTCTTGAAAGTAAATGTGACTGTAATCCAAACAGCACGCAGGAAATGCAAATATCTGCATGAGGACTGGTTCAACCCCTCATTAAGTTGTAATTACGGAAAAAGCATATTCGGGATGTCTCGTGACTTCAGTGATTGCACAGGTGTGTGTGTGTGTGTGTGTGTGTGTGTGTGTGTGTGTGTGTGTGTGTGTGTGTGTGAGTGTGTGTGAGAGAGAGTTTCTGTACTTGCAGGTGGCTAATTACTCCTCTCAGTGTCTTCCTCTCTTCTGTTAGTTAAGTCGTTCTTTTAAGTCCTGTCTAATTAGGAGGTGTTCAAACTGTTAAAGTGAGAGGGAAGTGAGATGAGGATTGCACAGACACTGTTCTCAACTCATTATCTAGAACACGGGTTCCCAAACTTTTCAGCCCGCGACCCCCAAAATAACAGTGCCAGAGACTGGCGACCCCTGGCGACCCCTGTCAACGATTTGAAAATCCACAGCGGAGGTTTGTGTCGTACTACATGCGGTGTGTTTTGCATATCTCTCAGTAGCCAACGATCTTAGAGTCTGTCGGCTCGGACATAAACTCCGTAATAAATGTAGTCTACGTTTCATAAGAGGTGTAACACCTGTGAGCATTTTAAATCTTATTTGAACTAAATGCTTATATAATCTGTATAGTTGTATTTGTTTTGTTGATTTAATGTGTGAAAGAGGCGATATAGAGGAGTTAAGCTGTCATTATTAGGCTGTAATGTATTATAAACTGTTGGAGTGGGAAGCAGGCCTATTGTTTCTGGATATTTGTGGAGTCAGGTGGTCCGTGAGTGTTTTTTTATTGGTTAAGTGTCCTTGGTATGAAAAGGTTTGAGAAACACTGCGCTAGTGGATTGTCAACGGGGGAGCCTGCTGCGGGGAAATTATACAGATGGCCAGTCCGCCCCTGAAACATTTCTATGCACACGTTATTATTAATAATAATTTTAAAAAAATTTGATTGAAAAAATGGATTAATTTATTAAATTTTTTGTTTTTTAATTTTCCATTTTAATTTTGTAATCATCTCGCGAACCCGACCCCGGGTCCCGCGACCCCCCGGGGGACCCCCACTTTGGGAACCCCTGAAGAAGACTGTTGCTTTGTGTGTGTGTGTGTGTGTGTGTGTGTGTGTGTGTGTCAATCTGGCTCGGCGAGGTACTCGCTCAAACAAGTTTATTCCCAAACATCTATACAAACTGTAGTCCTGTAGTGGGTTTCGTTGTTGTTGCTGACAAAACCCACCACGGTTGTGAACTTGATGAAGTGGTTGGAGCTGTGGGTGGGTGTGCAGTCGTGGGTCAGCAGGGTGAAGAGCAGGGGGCTGAGCACACATCCTTGGGGGGCCCCCGTACTCAGTGTGATGGTGCCTGATGTGTTGTTGCCGACCCGTACAGATTGGGGTCTGGCAGTGAGGAAGTCCAGCAGCCAGTTGCAGAGAAAGGGGCCCAGGTTTGTTAGTTTGCAAACCAGCTGATGATGGTGTTGAACGCTGAACTAAAGTCTACAGTATGAACAGCATCCTAACATAAGAGTTTTTAGTATCCAGGTGGGTGAGGGCTGGGTGGAGAGATGGCATCCTCAGTGGACCGCTTCAGGTATGATGGTGGTTACCTTGAAGCACGAGGGAACAACAGCCTGGCTCAGGGAGATGTTGAAGATGTGTTCCTCACACTGCCTGGGGACAGACAGATAGCCTGGTCGTTGGGTGGAGGCGTTGTTTTCTGCGCAGGTGTGCTGTTCTGTGTTTCGAAGCGTGCGAAGAAGCTGTTGAGGTTGTTCAGCAGAGAGATGTCACCGTCACAGGTCTGTGGTGGAGGTTTGTAGTCCGTGATGGTCCTAATACCCTGCCACAGGCTCCGTGTCTCTGCTGTCACTGAAGTGAGCTGTAATCTTGATGATTGCCGCGGATAGGTCGGCCCTGGCTGCTCTGAGACCAGCTGGATTGCCCTCTATGAAGGCAATGTTGCGGGCCCTCAGCAGCCTGTGGACCTCTCTGGTCAGCCATGGCTTCTGGTTGGCCCTGATGGTGATGGGTCTGGTGTGAGTCATATCCTGAATGCATTTGGTGATGTAGCCCGTAACAGTTTCTGTATATTCCTGGATGTTGGTGGTGTTGTTGTATGTGGCTGCCTGCTTAAACATGTCCCAGTCCGTAGTTTCAAAGCAGTCTTTGAGTGCAGCTGTGCTGTCCTCTGACCAGACAAGTAACTCTTTGGAAACTGGTCTGGTGACTTTTACCTGAGGTCTGTATGCTGGTTTTAGCATAACAGTGAGGTGATCAGAGCAGTGTGTGATTTTCTGTGTGTGTGCGTGTGTATGTGTGTGTGTGTCTGTGTGTGTGTGTGTGTGTGTCTGTGTGTGTGTGTGTGTGTGTGTGTGTGTGAGCTTGTAGCGTAATTACCGAGATGTGTGTGATTTTCTGTGTGTAAGTGATTGCTAACAGCACAAACAGGTTTTTAGCAAAACACCTGTTAACAGAGAGAGTGGTATAAAGACTTTCACCAGGGCCCACACACACACACACACACACACACACACACACACACACACACTCTCTCTCTCTCTCTCTTTAGTAAACAGAGCCATCTAGATCTATGCTGGAACAGCTGTGAACTTTATTGGGGCTCTTCTACTCAGCAGGATCAGCATGCTAAAACATAGGAGTGGGAATGTGTGTGTGTGTGTGTGTGTGTGTGTGTGTGTGTGTTCTGCTTGTAATCTGTGTAAATATTGTGTGTGTGCGTGTCTGATTGTGTTTAAAGCAGTTCTGAATCACTGGCGCCTTTTAAACATTGACCCAGTCAATATATTCAGATTGGTAAATGAGCTCTAATCAGCCTTATCAGAGGGGCTGGGGGTGGCGAGTAAACGCTGTATCGCTGACAGGTTTATGCCAAGGCTTTAATTATTGGACCCATTAGCATGCGTTGCTAATAAGCATGTGTGTGCATTCCATCACAGCAGAAGTGAGCTATCGGTTGTTTTGCATTATTTAGAAATATGTAACATACAATTATTTAAGACTCGTGACACGGGGCTGTGGCTGTAATCGGTATGTTGCGCATGTCGTTAACAGCTTAAATATGTAATGGGAATGTTATTAAGTAAATCCAACAAATGTAATAGCAATATTAACAACATTTAGCACATTATTTTAGACTGCACAAAAGTGGTTGCCCAACCAACCAGCCAACCAACCGGCCAACCAACCAACCAACCAACCGCCCGACCGACCGCCCGCCCGACCAACCAACAAACCAACCAAGCAGCCAGCCAACAAACCAAGCAGCCAGCCAGCCAGCCAACCAACCAACCAACCAACCAACCAACCAACCAACCAACCAACCA
>CALSBZ010000163.1:540159-557477 GCA_943591055.1 Gobionotothen gibberifrons | reverse complement strand
CCAACCAACCAACCAACCAACCAACCAACCAACCAACCAACCAACCAACCAACCAACCAACCAACCAACCAACCAACCAACCAACCAACCGCCCGCCCGACCGACCGACCAACCAACAAACCAGCCAGCCAGCCAGCCAACCAACCAACCAACCAACCAACCAGCCAACCAACCAGTATTGCCATCTCTAGAACTCAGCTGCCAACATGGTAAAACATACATCTACCCAATCTAGAGAATAACAGTCCAACTAGTCAGTTATATGTTTAGATTAGAGCATGGGGATTGGTTTTTAACAAAGGGTTATGTTGAAGAGTTTCAGAACCCTGCCCTTGATGGATTTTAGGTAGAAACTCTAAACTTTGTTACTGATGTTGTGGTTCCATGTATCATGACGTCTGAGGCTTATTAAAATAAAGGTCAAGCAGCCGTGGTTAAAGCTCTCTCTGAATTATACAGAGATGTCGTGCTTGGCCACACTCATTCCAGCAAATGTGCTGAGGCAGCCAAGCTTCAGGATTAAACTTGTTCTAATTGACTTAATGTTGAGGCACCAATTCACAAGTCAAATAGAAAACAAGAATTACTTGGCTGCTTGGATTTGTAACACGAGGAAAGAGACATTCAGCTGACATCTAATCAACGTATAATGCTTCCAAAGGCAGACATGTCATGTGCCAGTTATAGTGTTTAGGAAACAAATGTTTTTCCCACATGGATTTACGGGAAACTGCAGACTGTGACTTTAAAGGATTGACTGAGTTAAGCTCTTCAGTTGTTGACACTCAGGCAATAATGAACTCACACTACCAGATAACTGCGTTTTGTGTGTGCGCACTGTTGGATACACCATCATGACATTCAGCCCTTAGTCTACTGTGCCAAGTTAAATCTTATTTGGATGTTTTCATAATTTGCAGATAGAGCGTTATTTCAAAAGTAAATAGGCGAGAGAAAGAAGCCCCATTAAATAGAAAATGCTTCCTAGAAGAGAATCTCCTTATTTAGTAAATAAGCCAGTTAAGTGTGATGATGCAGCAACTCCACCGTCACTAAAAGGCAGTAGCACTTAAGGGTAATTCACATCAGTACAGCATGACTAGTTTTCAGCAACAGAAGTTGTGGATGACTCACAAACTCATTCTGTTATTTTCACATTTTAGTAAAAAGGAATTTTCAGATATGATAATGCAGAGTTGGAGTTATGGGGACATAGTACCTTATTCAACCTTGTCTAAGGCAATCTTAATAAGACGGACAATATTGGTAGTAATGGTTCAATGGTGATTATATAACGTGAGATTTAATAAGCTATTAAAAAGCGGACCGATAACAAAGCAAATGGTCAGGATCATGTCTCCACAGAACATTTTTAATAAGCAAGTAAGATGATTGGTCCTCTTAGTGCTATTTGTTTTACTGCCTTCCTGATTATGTAAAACACAACTTAGTTGAATATTGGATTCTGATTGGTCAATTTGGACATTCCAGAGGTCTGCTATTTTCCCTAACAGAAGTTGCTAGGGAGAACAGACTGTTGCTAAGGAGGATCAAGGGACTATGTGCAGTCATATCAATCCGCCGAAAGAATTTAACATCAGGAATGGACAACAAACATTGGTTTCATCCATCAGAAAACAACATGGAATTTTTTATATTTGTGGAGAGCAGAGTCTCGAGTAGAGAAAATAAAAAGAGAACTAAAGAAGGAAAGAGGTTAAAAGACAGAGCGCTGGAAGAAGAATCAGCAGAAGAAGACAGACAGGCAGTAAACACTAACAGGAACACGGCATGGGCTCTGGAAGTGTTGGTTAATAACCAATAAGCCGCTGATTGGTAGATCAGTACATTAACCCTTGGATCCATTGGCATTATTTACCAGACTCTGTTGTTTTCGTGTCAACAAGGACACAGCTGGTGAATTAGGCAGCCTAAATAATTACGGCCTTGCTTGCTTGGTTAAATCATTCGATTTACTCAGGGTGAATGTAAAGCTTAACAGTTCCCTGAGTAGAGTACATATGCCTAAAGGGAACTGGTAAAAAACATACATTTGTGAGGATTGTTTTGTACTGGTGTGGCAACCAGAATATAAGAGTGAAATGTGACAAAAGTTTCTCAGCCCCAAAGGTGTAAGGCAATTGGAGATTTTGTCCACAGTTCTTCATAATACCTACTGAATATTGGTTATCTTTCCGGGTACTTGAAAGCTTGCAACACAATACAAGAAGAAGCAGATAGCCCAAACTCTCAAAATTGACCAGTGCATGAAAAGATTTGGTGCTATAAATAAAATATCAGTTTATTTTTGTTACGTTCCATGTTTATAGCACACGGCTTGTGATCATGTTAAGGCGTGACTTAAATAAAATGGTATATTGCCTGAAAAAACAAAAAAGGTTATCAGACAAAGTTTTGCAGATATATTCTGAATTAACATTTTGCAACTGGAATTAAAAAGGTTTCCCCATTATGCAGATTAAAAAGCATAATCTGTATAGCCTTACATCTCTACAGAGACTAGCAGGACGGTTTGGTGATATTGCAGATGTTACATCAAACTAAAGGCAGAATGATTAGTCACCAAGAAACATTAAACCACATCTTTATCATGAGATTGCAAACAGAGTAATGAATACTTGGATAGGGGTAGAAGCCTCATTTAGTCCTCAGTGTCCTAAATGTACGGAGTAATTACCGTGAACAAATGAGGAGGCACGGTGAAGATGATTGGTGGCATCAATCTTACACCAGTGGTTTTGTAACACTAAGACAACATGTATCACATTTGATTTCCTTTTCTTTAAATGTTAAGAGCTCTGTTTCATTTCATCATCGCCTCTTGGCTGGAAAACAGCACCCTCTTCCTGTTTGGTGCTGTCAAAGAACATGCCGTGTAGAAAGCATCAGGTTACAGTCATTTAGTCACCTGGAAATACATGTTGAAATAAAAGTGCTTTACTGAGAAGAGAAAGACAGCTCCCTAAAATAGGAAGTGTGTGACTGAGACAGATAGCAGAGGATCAAGCATGCTCTCTGCTTAATGTTTTACTGACACATTGATTATATCATAAAAGAACATCTGGATCCACAGAGATCTTCCTTGGGTCAAACCAGACGAAGATCAAAACATTGGTTTAAGGTCTAATAAGACATCAGTTCAGGCAGAGCTTTCAACTTCTATTCTTCCGTGATGTATAAAACTACATGTGCCTTATTTTACATTTGACATGAAGCCAAAATATTACATTTAATGGCGCTGCTTTTACTTTTTTAATTGCCATCCAGTATTATGTGGATATCCCCCAAGTTATCCCGAAAATGTTGTATGTATATAAGAGTGAAACGATCTAAGATTAAAATATTCAATAAACATATTTGGTATGAGTTTTACTATTGGTACTTTAAGTTTATTTTGATGCCAACACTTTTTCCTTTTACTTGAGTATGACTTTGAATGCAGAACCTTTACTTTTAAAATAATGTTTACAATTTAGGATTTCTACTCTTACTTAAGTAAAACTAATCTTAGACTTCTTCTACCACTGCAAATACCTACAGATAGTACTTCTACGGTCGAGAAAATATTGTGTCAAATGAAAGATGAAATTCTCAATATAACATACACTTAAGTTGATATGACTGATAAGTATCTCATACAACCACGCCTCAGAAGAACCCAGTCTATCCTTTCAGGGGCAATGGGGCAGTTGGGATGGAGGTGATCGTACATAGAAGGCTGTGAAATGGAAGTGTGTAAATGAATGAACCATTATGAGCGATATGCACCTCTTACCAGATGGGACCCTGTGAGCGAATGGCATTGGAATTGGATCACAGATGTTTGCTGGAGATGAACAGTTATTGCAGACAGGAGGCAGAAGGTCCATGCTCTGCTGCAGAATTAGCGGAACCTTTACTAAATGATTGGCCTGAGCACTGCTGAGGGCAGAGATTACATAGGGGCACCTCCCCGAGGTTATGAATACACCAGGATTTAGACATGGGTGTTGGAAAGATGGGAGATAGAGGCCAGCAGCCTTTTGGAACCTCAGAAGTTTAAAAATAGAATCATATGGATAGAAATGCAAGCGATATTTATAGAGTGTATCCCCTTTGGCTTGGAATGCGTCAGAAGTCAACTGTGGTTAAAACACCTGCACACACTCAGCCAAGGCAAAGGTTTTTTAGAGACAAATGTTCAAGTCCTTATCCAGGCCTGCTTTTTTAGTGTTGGAGGAACTACCACAGGTTTATTGTAAAACCACTTGGTGCCTTTTATAGAGTGGTGCAATAATTAATCCTAAAACTCAGAAATAAGCATTTTCCTCTGTTTTATTCTACGATTAAAAAAGTCTGTAAATTCCCCTCTCATTAGTGTGTCATGACAAACGGCAGTTGCTAACAAGTGATTAAATGAAGCTACTAAACATCATCACATTGAACATTACATTGAACTTTAGCTTAGCAATGTCGACGTGAAGTGATGCCACCGTAATGTCGTTTTTTAATAGCCATTAATTAGCTTTAGCAACGTTAACTTTTGACTTACCCATAAATTATAATGCTATTATGTGGATATCAGCTTCCTGAAAAAAATATGTAATAATCATAAACGTGGGCTTGCCTAATATATGTTTATATATATATATTTGCAACATTCTCACATCCCTTTTGCAGAGAAAGCCCTTGCAATGCTAACTTTCGGGTGGGCCTACACAAATCTGTCATCTCTGCATCACTCTATAGGAACGAGGCACAATAAACTATATCTTCTGACACAATGCGAAAAACAGACTTCCGTCAAAGCATCCCACAGTATTGGGGTAAATCTGAGACAAGGGCGATAAAACAAAAGAAAAATGAGATCAACCATCTGCAAATCAGCTGCTTTGATGTCCACGGCCTATCTTCATAGGAAAATGTTACGCCTTTCCAGTGATGGACGAGGTGGGAAAGGGTTGATTTGGATCAGCACCCCTCATGTAGGCACACCGTTGAAACGTTTGGCCACTGAGGAGGCAAACTATAGACAGGAGAAAGAAAACGGCCTCAAGAAACGTACGCAATCAGCTCCAACAGGCATGGTGCGGGAGCCAGGCAGGAAGCAGATTGGAGTAAAAAAGAAGAAAATGTCTTTCTCTTTTTAACTTTTGAAAACTCCACGCTGCAGCTCTAATGACCTGGCTAGAACTCCCACTGCAGCCGGGAACGGAAAGAGAAACTTTTCAGTGTTACTTCCACTTACGATGTCAGACTTTCAGGCAATTTGTACACTGGGGTGACTCTGCCTTCATTAGTCCGGTTGCATAAGGGTGAGTCACACAGTCCTTTGCTAATACAGAATCTCCATGAATATGAAGTACTTCCATTAAATTGGCCTTTCTGAGTGTTTATACTTTCTGCAGATTGCTATCTTTAAGATTTCACTCGATGCAGTGTGCCGGTTGAATTGTCCTCACAATGCGTTTCGGCGTGTGAGCGTATAGCCTCTTACCAGCGGGAGAGAACTTGTGTCTGTGGGGGCATGTGTGTGTGTGACGATGTGTTTGAGAGTGGGGGTGTGAAATATTGCATGAATATGAAAATTGCTCCCATAAATAGGCTTTACTTTAAGTTCTGTGAAACTTTAATTTGGACCCCCCGTGGTGTATGAATCTCATCTCTGCATCTTTCCCCGGAGGACTCGCTCCGTGACGCTTGCTCTCTGTCGCTCTCGCTATTTTTGTTTTCCTATGTTCCTCCATCTTGTGTGGAACTCGACCTTTTTCCATCCTCCTTTTTAAGTCTTGCCATCCCTCTCGTTCCTCCAAAGAGTTCTATTTTTTTTTGTTCTTTATAAATACACAAAGATCAAACACGTGATGTAATAAGGATGCACCAGCCACACATACTGAAAGACAGAAGATGAATCCACCGTCTACTTTCAAACAGGAAGGTGTGAGTGACTTTTCGTGGGTGTAGTTGACTTTGTGAGGCTACACAGTCTCAGTTTGAGAGGTGAGTATCATATCATAGCCTATGATCAAATCAGCTTGCTTTAGATGGAGAAATACAGACTAGAAGTCGATGAGAGAAAATAAATGCAATGCGGCATCGGAGGGTAAAAACACAGAGAGATTGAGAGAAGGCAGAAAAATTAAATGAGAAAGAAAGATGATGAGGAAAGAAATTGGTTCTTGTGTCTTCAGAATACTGACTGCTGAGTTTCACGAGGATAAAAAAGTTAAAATAACTTTTGTATAACGCAGCAGAGGGAGAGTGGGTGCAAGGCAAAAGAGGATTTAGAAAGACAGAGAAGAAATGGGAAAGAGGGAGAGGTCACATTTATAGACCCATGGAATATTTTACACTCAGCAAATACAAATCTTTTCAGCGATGTAGAATCCAGGGTAAATCCCTTTAAGGACTGGAGGTTTAATGGTGTCCACTTGGGCTTTAATGCTAGCTAATGCTAACTTATGCTAATGTCAAACATCTGCAGGTTAGCATCCAGCAGTGTCTATGAGCTGCAGACCCTACTCTACATTCACTAAGCTGGCATTTAGACTATAAATCCCTTTAAAGACTCATTCATAATATTTTTAAATGTTAGACCTATTAGCATTCATTTATTAATTTAAATAAACGCAATGAACACAAACAACTGAGTCAACAGAAATACCACAATTACATTCAAGTTCATTTAAAGTTATAACATTAAAAAGTAATCACCATTGATGTCTGTGTCTTTGATCCCAGCACAAAGACACAGGTCCACTTTCTTTAGGAAGTCCAACTGAAAACAACACACAACGATCTCATTAATTACATTTTAAAGGTGAGGTGTCATGCTATTCCGGTTATTACCCGTCCCCTTGTGTGTTATGAAGGTTTGTCTGCATGTAAACGGTGTGCAGAGTCAAAACCCTCAAAGTACACCCTGTAGTGAGTACTGTACAACTCTAAAACAGCAAATCCCTCCCCTCAACGGCTTGTTGGAGATACGTCATGTCCATTTTTTACTTCCTGGGTGCTCCTACGACACAGCACCCAGTAGCCACGCCCAGAGCTACGCACAAATCTACGCCCAGAAGTACACCCTAAGCTGCGCACAGAGCTACGCCCAAAGTTACACCCAAACCTATGGCCGCACCCAGAGCGACTCTGGCCGCACCCTCTGCCAGCCTATACTGTTGGAATCTCAGGTTCAGTTCAAAACTGTATCCAGTCATGCCAACGAGGGTCTGTTTCCTGTCTTGTGAGGGGAAATGTTCAATGCATGCCTTACCGAGGGCAGGACGAAGTCAGTGGTTGACATTCCTTTTTAACACGGTTCCTTCAGATGTTGGAGCCGGTATTTTACTGTGTGTGCGGCATTTCACGGCTTCACAAAACACGGAGGATTCATACCGGATATATACAGCGTAGGACACTGAAGGACGATGCTGTTCCTACTTTGTTTGGACCAGCGGGAGATTCGGGTACCCAACCTGTAAGTATTCATTGTTGTTTGTGTATTCATGATGTTTAAAACAAGCAAGCTATATCTACCACAACTGTGAAAATGGGTAAACGTTTTTTGGGGTGCTGAGCCATTGACACAGTGCTAACTGGGCTAACTCAGTTGCTAACGTTTACATATATAAACTACAATGTCAGCAGATGGCTTTACATGTTTGTCATGGCAGGATAATGTCTGCATTCACACACGGAATACTCATACAGTATACTCCGGGTGATTTCCCTTACGGCCAGTACATTATATGTAGTTTTCCTCCGAGCTGCAACGCAGCTCTGTGCATGCTAACGAGGCTAGCTACAGCTATGCTCGGCGAAAACATTGTTTTCATGCCAGCTACAACGAATGACCGAACGTAGCAGACTACTGTATAAGATTGCAATTGTAAACACGTTATTGCTAGCCTAATATGAACCACTAGCTTTTGTTCATAGTGGTTTTATTACACTACATTAGTTGCCTTTTCTCAGAGCTAAACCAGAAAGCTAGGTTAGCATATTAGCTGGCAAGCTAACGGTGTTGAGATACACACTGCTACCACAAGTCCACAACTACTACTAACGAATCTAAAACAACTGCGTTTCTATTATATAATATTTTGTGATTTGCATTTGATTTCATCCAGCCAGATCAGGAATCTCCTGGCGTATCTGGCGGACAATACATGATCCAGCCGGGGTGACCACTCTGATGCCTCAGCCGGCTGTAGCTTGCAAGACGGCGGGGAGCAATGGATGATATACCGTGTATATATGTATATTTATGTTCATTTTGTACATTTCTAAAATAAAGTTTGATAGAAAATACTTGGTAGCCTTTCTTCCCTGAAGTTTTTGCTCCTATAACATATCATTCATATATAGCAAACCATGATTTGATTTTTCATCAAACAAAGTAGTAGTTTATTACGGGTAAAAATAACGTACTCTTCTTCCGTTCTACGCCTCAAATGTCTATACTCGAATCTGTACATGTTATGGAGGTCCTGCGGGGTGTGTAAGGTGTATATATTGGCATATGATGGTGTGTGCTACCGTTGGTGTTTTCAGCTAGCTAGCAGCTAACTGAAGCCACTTTTCGGAGCGGAGCCTCTCTGGTAGTTGACTAATCAGAACAGAGGGGCCGAGCTGACCAATCGGAGCACACTGGGCTCACAGGGAGGGGGGGGAGCAGCTGCAGCGAGCCGTTTAGTGGAGAAAGTGAATACACACACTTTACAGAGATGCTGTCTGCGAAACCAATGTGAGTTTGGAAAATTGCACAGTATTTTTCTATTTTAGTATACCTCAACAATGGAATTATGATCAGTGGAAATGGCCATGACACCTCACCTTTAATGAAAGTGTGCTAAGCTAGCGGCATGCTAAGCTAACGGCATGCTAAGTTAACGCGTGCTAGGCTACCGGTGTGCTAGGCCAGTGATTCTCAAATGGGGGTACGCGGACCCCTGGGGGTACGTTGGGGTACTGCAGGGGGTACGTGAGATCAAAACAAATACCATGCATGATTACAAAAATAATCATAGTACAATAAATTAAATGAACTCTGACAATAAAACATATTAAATATTTCTAGAACCACCAAGGGTTCAAGATCCGTTCTTGTGCTTTTCTGGTGCTTAACTGGTTCTTCTCTGTTTTTACAAGTGTGTGGTCGTGTTCTAGTCACTTTGCTCAGCGCTACTGCTTGTTACAACTTGTAATGACGTACTCGCCATTAACTGTTATTGCTCAGGTTAATCTCGCCCCCCTCCGAAGTAAGCGTATTGGTTCTTGCCGGGCAGCCGAGTGGGGCCAGCTAAGAACCGGGATTCGGTACAGAGAGCCGGCTGCACTGCGGTGGAAACAGGAAGAACCAGAGCTAAATCAGGCTCTAGCCTGGAACCACGCTTAGCGGAAAGCCAGTTGCAATATTATATTATAACGAATAGACATTGAAATGGAATCGTGGTTTAAACGTAGCAGCACTACAGCAGGGAATGTGGACAACGGCATAGCCGCGGGAAGTAGGGGGGCTGGGGGTGCTGCAGCATAAAATAGTTATGATTTTACTTAAAATAAAATTAGCTGTATACAGTAGCATATAATAGTCATAGTATATATTTGTATCAGTCCGATGGCTTGAATTTATTTTCCAAATAAATAAAATCTGAGTCATCTAGGTCGTGGGATAGTGAGGTAATTGACGCGACACACACACACACACACACACACACACACACACTGCAGAGTCACTGCAGAGTCGTGACTCCGTGAAGGTATTTCATGTTCGGGGTCATTTGTTTTTTGTATAACCTTGCTTCGTGCAAGTGACAATTGTTGTTGTCTTCTCTGTGAACGTTTTTTTCGCCGTTCTTTTGCCACTTTGAGATTTAAATTTCTAGCGGAAAGCTAACCAGGTGTTTCACCACCACGTGACGCATCTGAACGAATCACGTTGTCAGAAGTTGACACCAGCCAATGAGATTTCGTTTCTTGGTTTAAGACCCCTTCGTACTTTCACGATTGGTTGCTGATACAAAGGAAATGGATCGGATGAGATTGTGCAGGAGAGACTCAGCTTTCCAACGATATCTCTGATGACATGGTGCAAACAGCGGTCGCGGTACTTAATGTTACGTTAGAATGATAACTTTTGGTGAATTTAGAAGAAATATACCGACGCAAATTGACAAACTATAGTAAAATAAAGCCACGGGAATGTTTCAAGAGAAAACTTGTAGGGCTGTCCCGAATACCATTTTTCGGGCTCCGGATATTCGGTAGTAATCAGCAGCGAATATTCGGCCTGTGCGGGGGGGTGCAGTAATCAGCAGCGAACCGCTTCAACGTGTGTATTTCGGTTTATTCACGGCATTCATTTTGTTATTTTACAGCAGGGGTGCCCATTACGCATTCTGGGTAGATCGCGAGGCATTGAAAAAAAAAAGAGAAAAAAAAAGTTTCCTTACTATGGTATTTAAGTGTGTGTGTGTGTTTGTTTCCAAGCTGCATGGGGACCGGAGTGTGTGTGTGTGTGTGTGTGTGTGTATATTTTTGCCTTTGTGTGTAATGTGTTAGTTTCCCGGGGAAACACTCACGACAAACACCGGCTGTTGTTATGCCTGCTGTGACGTCAAGTTACTCCGTTCTCCGCTTGTAATTATGCCGAAGCTTCAAAGCTGTATTTATCATCTGAATTTGCCGAAACAAGTTTAATATTCTGAAAGCCAAGACTTTGTTTATTTGAAATCAGATGAAAACAAACTGTAACGGACCCTGCCGTGTTATCTATGATTACTACGCCTTGCATTCATAACTTCAGCCGGAGGGAGGAGGGGGAGCGGCACTGTGGAAGAGCAGAGTGTGAGGGAGAGCTGTCTTCTTCCCTTTACAAGCTGCAAACATGTATTTATCGTGTGATTTTGGAAATAAAAGTTTCATATTCTGAAAGCCAAGACTTTGTTTAGTTAAAATCAAACAAAACACCCGAACCCCCAAAAACTAGTTTTTTTACGCAAATCGACATTTATTATGAAATGAGCCGTTGCGACTTCCGACTGATTTCGATAGAGCGAGTAATTGTATTATAATAATACAAGTATACTAAAGAAAGGGTATAACAATGAGTGGGGAAGCTGGACCAAGTAAGAAACAAAAACCGTACAACTTCCATCCAGAACGGGAGGAGGACTATTTTTTCACGATGTCATATTCGAAGTGCGTTTGTTTGATCTGCAAATCTGCAATCGCTATTTCGAAGAAGGGAAATTTGGAGTGGCATTTTCGGACAGTTCACAGAACGTACGACACTGACTTCCCTCCAAAAAGCGAGCTGAGGAAGAGAAAGGTGAAGGAACTGAAATCACAGTTGTCCGGACAGCAGGCATTTTTCACAAAGGCAGCCACCGAAGCATCGTTCAGGGTGAGTCACGCCATCATTAAGCACAAGAAGTCCTTCCAAGATGGAGAGATGATAAAAGAGGCATTCGTTGAAGCAGCTGACACGTTGTTTCGGGACTTTAAAAACAAACTGGAAATATTATCTTCAATCAAAGCTCTCCAGCTATCAAGAAGTGCAGTTACGCGGCGCTGTGAAGTCATGGCCGGGGATTTGACGATGCTTTCCCAGACTTCCTCAATTATCACTGCATAATACACCAACAAGCATTATGCGCAAAAATGCTTAATATGAAAGAGATAATGGATGTGGCAATGAAGATCGCCTATTCTATTCGAGCCAGATCTCTTCAAAGACGACTGTTCCGTTCGCATCTGGAGAAGGCTGACTGCGACCATTCTGAGTGTTGCTACACACTGATGTGAGATGGCTTAGTAGGGGGAAATTCCTGCAGAGATTTCGAGAGCTCTGTCCGGAGATAAAATAGTTTCTCCTTGTCTCTAAACATGCAGAATACAACCAACTAAACGACGATCAGTGGCTGCTAGACTTGGCATTTTTAACCGATCTGACCAATATGTTGAATGACCTTAATTTAGAGCTGCAAGGAAAAGACAAAACCGTGGTCAATATGATAAGCTCAGTTAATGCGTTCAAACGAAAATTGCAACATTTGTCCTCAAAGCTGCAGCGCCATGATTTGGGGAACTTCCGAAACCTCGCGTCAGAGCTGGAGACGCAAAGGAAGGCTTGTGCGCAACTGGACATTGCGCGTTACACAGAGCAGATTGGGACAATTGTGTCAGAGTTCAACAGGCGCTTTCAAGACTTTGCTTTGCTCGAGCCAGTCGCTACATTTATGTGCTACCCATTTCGGGAAGATGTTGAGGTCGATTCACTCGCATCAAAAATTGCAACTGATGTTTGCTGTTTCACCTGAACTCGTCTGGAGTGGAGGATGAGATATTGACACTACAAGCTGACATTCAGCTGAAGGCCAGGGCTCATGGACAGCAGTTCTGGAACTTACTCACAGAGGGAAAGTATCCAAACATGAGAACATGTGCTACCTTCTTGACTGCATTATTCGGCTCCACTTATTTGTGTGAGTCAGCCTTTTCCCACATGATGATGATTAAGTCCAAAAACCGTTCCACCATGACTGACGATCATTTGGAAGTCTGCTTGAGGATGGCTACCAGCAGCTACTGCCCGGACTATGCAACCCTGGCAGATTCCTGCCGGTGCAGGTCATCAGAGTAAGGTAATGACCAAAAATGTACTGAGTTGTATTGTGCCATACGGGTTCATGCAGTTATGCAAGGTACACCAAGATAAGGTATAGTCAGTATAAAAATAAATAAATATATGTTTAGCATTTTTAATGTAGGTAGATCGCGGTGACTTGGTCATTTTAAAAGTAGCTCCCAAGCTGAAAAACAGTGGGCACCCCTGTTCTAAAGTATTATTGTTTTATAGTTATTTGTTATTTGTTAATGTATACAACCCAATTTGTGTTCTTTGAAATTGAAAAGGATATCGCATTGTGTTTGTTACTTTCGTTGCAGTTGTATATGTCTTAAGTGTAATTTGGCTTGGCTTCCTATTTATGGACATGCTTTTATTTTGAAGGAGAGTTAGCGTTGTTGACAGGAAGTTGTTGTTGCTACGGAAACAACGTGGCGGAGATTAACGGAGAAAAGTAATATCTACATATAAAGACGGAGAAAGTAAATGATAACGTTTATGGTTAAGTGTTAGCACCCCCCGAAGAGGCACAAGCTCTTACGTTGATATTGGATATTTCAATAAGTTCAATTTGGAGAAAAAAAACGAATATCCGAATAACGAAATTGAAACCCGAACAGTACTCCAACGAACAAATATTCGGATATTCGGGTACAGCCGTAAAAACTTGCTGAGTACAGATCCTCGCAAGAGATGATGCAAAAAGCCTCCACAGCATCAGCCAAAGCACTGGAGGCATCGGACCTGAAACTCCTAAATACTGTAATTGCAGCGTTATTACATGGTTTGTTTATAATTGCATATTTTTTTAAAAACCCTTTTGTAATTCATGCATGAAGGAGTTAATAAATCACACACTGATGGAACATTACTATATTGTAATTATATATATATAGCTTTTTCTATCAAAAATGTTCGGGGTCGGTCAGGGGGGTACTTGGCTGAGAAAATGTTTCAAAGGGGGTACATTACTGAAAAAAGTTTGAGAAGAACTGTGCTAGGCTAACAGCATGCAATAGTGTTGTATGGTTCATAGAGGTTTTATCTTCACAGTCTACTGTATATTTTCTACTTTTTAAATGCAGTTTTAATTATATTTTGAGATGTTTAAATTCTAGCATTGTTTATTTCTACTCCCAATTTGGGATCAATAAAGTACCTCTTATCTTATTATCTTATATATTACATCCTAACATCGCTTTTGTTGTTAAAGTTGGATTCAGAACTTTAAACTGAATATTCATGTTTATTTGTGAGGGTTTATCTTATCTTTATCCAACAGCATGCTAAGCTAACGGCATGCTAAGCTAAGGCGTGTGTGTGTGTGTGTGTGTGTGATGGAGTTGTCATTGATAATACACCTGTACACTCTAGGGCTGTACCCGAATATTCAACTATTCGTTCGTTGGCCAACTATTCGGGTTTGAATTTCATTATTCGGATATTCTTTTTTAATAAAAAAAATAATACAATTTCCTAAATGTTATGCTATCAATAAAGGTGAATTGCCATATTCTTATACTATATTTATACTTTTGAATTGCACTGTTAAAATGCGGAAATATATACAATCTCAGCCTGGGCTCCTGACATCGCGTTCACTCACAGTCACGAACGCAAACGTCACGCTTCACCTCGTTTCACACACCAGGGGCCTCATGTATAACGCCGTGCGTAGGATTGACGTGGGAAGGTTGCTTACGTAGTAGAAATCCGAAAAATAGGTCCATACATTTTCCGCCACTTTCCGATTCACCAAACATTGCGTACCGGCGAGGAAAGTGCGTAGGGCACGTCCTACGCCGGTTCCCCTTTTATAAATCCCAATCAACTCGAAATGCGGTGCAGCTTTTGCGGGCTTCACGTAACACCCATATTTGCCTATAAATAGTCAAAGAAACGCCCATTCATTCATTTTGACTGATTGCATGAAGAAGATCGCAGGAAATGACGACAGAACGGCTAAAAAAGACATCTCACACCGTGTCAGATTTTGGTTATTTTGGGGAGGTCGAGATAAATCATATTGTTTGGTGGATGCAGTTTGAACCAGAGTAGCAGCATGGAGGTCGGATCGTCACCAAAATAAATAAATAAGTGGTACGAAAAAGGTTCATGACAAAAAAAATACACATAGGCCCTTCCTCAGGCAGTGTGTTTGTACCGGGGACAGGAGACCCCCCCCTTGATGAGAAACTGTAAGAAATGATCGGGGAATCCCTCCGGAGTGGAGTCATGACGACTGGATCTGAATAATGTTTATGTATTTGGTGATTTGTGTCCCAGCTGTCGATCAGCTCCACTGCAGCCTATGCCCCCCCCCCCCCCCCGCACCAGTTAAAGGAAATACTACAACTAATGTGTTGTTTTATGAGCTGTACAATTGACCACATATGGTGTTCTTAGTTTCCATACCTCCTGTGTTTTACGAGCGACTTATCAAGTAGGCAGCGAACGGCATAAAACATGATTACACGTGATAGTATATAAAACCATGCTCGTATCTACAACCTATAGAAATGCAACACGGCGTCAGTTTAGACGTAATTCTGTCCTCCTGCTTACCGCATCATTTATGAGAAAACATTTCATAACATTAACAGAACATATTCGAGGTGGTTTTAAATAACATATCCGTATTTATTTATTTCTCCAAGTTATGTTTTTGTGTGCACTGAGTAGTCTCAAACAGGCGTTTGTTTCATCATTTTAAGATTGGCTTTAATCAATGTGTGAAAATGAATTCTTCCTATATGATAAATGAGAGGTAACATTTTATTTATGGTATTATTTCCACATATTTCTCTCCATTCTTCCTTCTGCCAACGACGGTGTCGCAGTTTCTCGTCTCTCCCGTGTTTGTGCTTAGTGCGTACGCATGGGTTAGAGTTTGCGTGGAGGACCGCACGTTTTCCCGTCAAGTTACTATTTTATAAATCGCAAACATTGCGTAGAAACTGGCGTACGCCATTTTTTGAGCGTATATCGCTTTATAAATGAGGCCCCTGAACACAAAATGCCGAAGACTTCAGCTGTGTGGGACCATTTTAAATTGGACGACGGTAAGAAGAAGGCAGTGTGCCAAATATGCGACAAGAAACTGGCCTACCACGGTGGCACAACAACTCAAAAGTCACCTGGATGCTGTAAGTCAGTGGTCACCAACCTTTTTAAGCCCAAGATCACCGACCTCGGCCTAGGTGAAAGGCGAGATCTACCTATTGCAGAATTGAGTGAAAAAGACGGCCCAGACAGTGCTTCCAATTTGAGGCCTTTTATGTCGGCTAATTGCATCTGAATTACATCAAATCATTTGGTGCAACTTCCAATTTCATTCAACAAAGAACACAACATAACTAACATTTCAATATATATTTTAAACCACATCATACCTATCATTTTAAGTTTCATTCATTCCTTCATTACTTCATTACAATCCTAAATATAAATGTATGTAGCTTATTGAATGAATTAGTACAAAACATTTTTGACAACAACAAAGACAAAAATAACATCTTGCAGTGAGTAGATAACATAAAGGGCCATTTTAACTGTGAGGCTTAACATTAAAACGAGTTATTTTAACACAATTCTTAACAACAACATCCTTTATCCGTGCATAGAGCTAAGGGCAGTGAGGTCCAAAATATGCAGCATCACCTTTCACAAAGCCAAAGGGCTACCATCAGCAGCAGTACAAAGCAGTCCTGTTAATGGAAGTCAGTGTGCTGGCTGCGACTGAGCGCTGTCTGAGGGCTTTGGAGTCTGGCTCATAGCTGCAGACAGTCAGGTGTCTGTCAGGAAGGCGGCTCCTGTACTTTGATTTGATTATTTTCATCTGTGAAAAAGCCATTTCACAGAGGTAAGTGGATCCAAAGTACGCGCTCACTTTTAGTGCACATGCAGTGAGAAGCGGAAACTTCTCTCCGCTGACAAGTCCCCAAAAGCCACTCTCCTTGAGATTTTGCAAATCGATCATCTCCATGTCAACTCCACATGGCAAAGTAAACACCTCTTGGAATGTATCTGCCACTTGTTCAATGTCAATGGGCTGGAATGGATTTGAAATTAAAGCAGCAATATCTTCCATCACATGTAACTCACCAATAACGCCTTGAATAAGCGATGTTGAAGCGCTTTGCCCTAATCGAGTTGACCAGTTTGACCAGCAGTGTCATTACATGGGTCCACTATCTTTCCAACCAAGGCCTGTTGGTGAATCCCACAGTGATCATTCACAAAGTGGGGAAAAGCAGGGTCCTTGCGGCACAGTGCAATAAAACCGACGTGCACACCACGCATTGCCGGGGGACCATCTGTAGTAATTGACACCATTTTATGAATGGGAATGTCATTTTCGAGGATGTCTTTTTTAATCTCGCTGTAAATGTCCTCACCTCTCGTCCTCTCCTTTAAGTGCAAAAGGGTGAGGAAGTCCTCCTTTGTGGTAGACTCCCGGAAAACCATTCTGCCAAACACAGCAAGCTGAGCTGTGTCCGTTACATCCAGGGACTTTTCACAAAGTGACAAGTCATTTAATACTTGTCGATCTACGTCCTCTGACAGTGACTCGACTCTCCTGGTGACTGTTGCGGGGCCAAGCGGTACCTTTTTAGCGCCGTTTTGATTTCTTCTTTGTTTTTGAAGTCATTGCAGAGCGCATCAGAGGTAATGGACATTGCTTCCTTAA
>CALSBZ010000163.1:497152-535159 GCA_943591055.1 Gobionotothen gibberifrons | reverse complement strand
ATTGACTCTGGTTTGACTTCTCCTAGTTCCCACTTTCTTTTTCTTCATAATTTGCTCCATTACAGTTTTTCTTTTGCGACCGGTAGACGATGTTGAAGCAAACTCTGCCATGGTGAAAGTGTCCACGGCTGCTGCTGCTGGCGATTGAGCAACAGCTGCCCGGAGACGGGAAACACGCCCAATGACGGCACGCGCAATGACTGCACGAGTGTGTGTGTGTGTGTGTGTGTGTGTGTGTGCACGAGATTGAAGGCTGACAGACAGGTCAGCCAACCAGTTATTTTAGCCGGCCCGGCTAAAATAATTGGTCGTAGTTTTTACAGTATTACGGCTTCCACAGATGAAATATTTTTATGGATTTTTTTTTCAAAGCACTTAGAATATGCATTGCTATCAGGATATTAAGAGCATTCCATGGAATATAACAAAAAGTGTATCTCGAGCCGGTTTCTCAAACTTACCTACCCCTCCTTTAAGGTTCATGCCTGTTTTGAAGAGCGCGGTTGAATGTTTGCATCAGCAAAGCCTTTCACTGTTGTATAGATTTTTTTTTAATATACTTGGTTTGGTTTTTATATTTACTGTATTTGCTTTTTCGGTTCTGTTATCTTAATGATTGTTCTGTTATATGATAAATGTTGTAAATAATAAATGCTTTTTCTATCATTCTATGAAATGCAGTGCAATGTATCATTTGAAATATATGGACTAGATATGAGTATGCACAGAACTGACTAAATGAATAATCAATTAAAACAAATATTAAATAATGAACTTAAATACACTAATATAGAAAATATGACTTTTTATACCACATTGCACATGTGGTATAAAAAGGTATATTTAAATACATTCATGCATTTAATTAGTATGAAAAAAAGAAGTATTTAAATTATATTTAGTCGAGTGCAGATTTGTATTTGTACTTCTTGTAGTTGTCCAGCAGATGATGCTGTTTGTCTCATTAGGATATCCATACACCCCGCCCATCGGACGTCCAGCCCCGCCCACATCTGTCCACGCCCCATTCCGCGTGCTGCAGTCAGGGCCTACAGCAGGGGTGCCCAACCTTTTGTGAACCGAGAGCTACTTTTAAAGTTGCCAGTCTGCCGAGATCTACCAGTCCAAATAGAGAGGCGTAGCCATTAGTGACAGCCTACTACCAGGTAAATACACACTTCTACTTGTATACAACTGGCCTTTGTACGATTAATACTTCATAAAATACTGCAGATCCTTTATCTTACCTCTTTCTAATCTACACACATACAAGTATTTAAAGGTGAGGTGTCATGGCCATTTCCACTGATCATAATTCCATTGTTGAGGTATACTAAAATAGAAAAATACTGTGCAATTTTCCAAACTCACATTGGTTTCGCATACAGCATCTCTGTAAAGTGTGTGTATTCACTTTCTCCACTAAACGGCTCGCTGCAGCTCTCCCCCCCCCCTCCCTGTGAGCCCAGTGTGCTCTGATTGGTCAGCTCGGCCCCTCTGTTCTGATTAGTCAACCACCAGAGAGGCTCCTCCGAAAGGTGGCTTCAGTTAGCTGCTAGCTAGCTGAAAACACCAACGGTAGCACACACCATCATATGCCAATATATACACCTTACACACCCTATAACATGTACAGATTCGAGTATAGACATTTGAGGCGTAGAACGGAAGAAGAGTACGTTATTTTTACCTGTAATAAACTACTTTGTTTGATGAAAAATCAAATCATGGTTTGCTATATATGAATGATATGTTATAGGAGCAAATACTTCAGGGAAGAAAGGCTACTAAGTATTTTCTATCAAACTTTATTTTAGAAATGTACAAAATGAACATAAATATACATATATACACGGTATATCATCCATTGCTCCCCGCCGTCTTGCAACAGCCGGCTGAGGCATCGGAGTGGTCATCCCATCTCAATCATGTATTGTCCGCCAGATACGCCAGGAGTTTCCTGATCTGGCTGGATGAAATCAAATGCAAAATATTATATAATAGAAACGTAGTTATTTTAGATTCGTTAGTAGTAGTTGTGGTAGGAATGTGTATCTCAACACCGTTAGATATTGCCAGCTAATATGCTAACCTAGCTTCCTTGTTTACCTTGGTAGCATATGAACGTTAGCTCGGAGAAAAGGCAAGGCAAGGCAAGTTTATTTATATAGCACTTTTCAACACAAGGCAATTCAAAGTGCTTTACAAAAAATGAAAGACATTAAGAAAATGGCATTTAAAATCAGTCATTAAAAAGAAAAGCTAATAAAATAAACATTAAAAGAAAAAATACATGGATAAAAGTTACAGTGCAGTATAAGATATGAAAAGTTCAATTAAAAGCAGCGACAAAAAGAAAAGTATTCAGCCTGGATTTAAAAGTAGTAAGAGTTGCAGCGGACCTGCAGGTTTCTGGGAGTTTGTTCCAGATATTTGGAGCATAATAACTGAACGCTGCTTCTCCATGTTTAGTTCTGACTGGGGACAGAAAGCTGACCAGTCCCTGAAGACCTGAGAGTTCTGGATGGTTCATAATTTATCAGGAGATCAGAAATGTATTTTGGGCCTAAACCATTCAGTGCTTTATAAACCAGCAGCAGTATTTTGAAATCTATTCTTTGACACACAGGAAGCCAGTGTAAAGACTTCAGAACTGGAGTGATATGATCCACTTTCTTAGTGTTAGTGAGGACACGAGCAGCGGCGTTCTGAATTAGCTGCAGCTTTCTGATAGATTTTTTAGTGAGACCTGTGAAAACACCATTACAGTAGTCCAGTCTACTGAAGATAAAAGCATGGACAAGTTTTTCCAAATCCTGCTGTGACATTAGTCTTTTAATCCTAGATATGTTCTTTAGGTGATAGTAGGCTGATTTAGTAACTGTTTTAATGTGACTGTTGAAACTCAGGTCAGAGTCCATGACTACACCTAGATTTCTGGCTTTATCTGTTGTTTTGAACATTGCAGACTGAAGCTCAGCGCTAACTTTTATACGTTCTGCCTTGGCTCCAAAAACCATTACCTCAGTTTTATCTTTGTTTAATTGGAGAAAGTTCTGACACATCCAGTCATTGATTTGTTCAATGCACTTACTCAGTGTTTGAATTGGAGCATAGTCTCCTGGTGAAATGGTTACGTAAATTTGTGTGTCATCTGCATAGCTATGGTAACTTATTTTGTTGTTCTTCATTATCTGAGCCAGTGGTAGCATGTAGACGTTAAAGAGAAGAGGCCCCAAGATGGATCCTTGAGGAACCCCACATGTCATAGTTGTCAACTCAGATTTGTATTTACCTATAGAAACAAAGTTGTTTCTGTCCTTTAAGTAGGATTCAAACCAATTTAGAACTGTTTCCGAAAGTCCCACCCAGTTTTCCAGTCGGTCTAGTAATATGTTGTGGTCAACAGTGTCAAACGCAGCACTGAGCTCTAATAGTACTAACACTGAAGTTCTGCCACTGTCTGTGTTTAAGTGGATGTCATTGAAGACCTTTACAAGAGCAGTCTCAGTGCTGTGGTTTGGACGGAAGCCTGACTGCAACACATCGAAACAGTTATTTAAAAAAACTACTTTTTCAATGATTTTTCCTAGAAATGGCAGGTTTGATATGGGCCTGTAATTGTTCATTAGTGAAGCATCTAGATTATTCTTTTTTAAGAGCGGTTTAATGACTGCAGTTTTCAGGGCCTGTGGAAAAACACCTGAGTGAAGAGATTTGTTTACTATATGAAGTAGATCCGAGGCCATGCAAGGAAAAACATCTTTGAAAAATCCTGTTGGAATAATATCAAGGCAGCAGGAGGAGGATTTCAGAAGTTTAATAATGTCCTCTAGGTTTTTATCATTAATCTGATGGAATTGTGTCATGATGTCTGAATTGATATTAGGTGGACATAGGGACAACACATTTGCTGTACCTGATGCAGAGGCACTGACAGCTTGTCTGATTTTCTGAATTTTGTCAGTGAAGAAGGAGGCAAAATCGTTGCACGCCCTGGTGGATAGAAATTCAGAGGCTACTGACACTGGGGGGTTAGTTAGTCTGTCTACGGTAGCAAACAAGGCACGTGCGTTGTTTTTGGTTTTAGTAATGATGTCAGAGAAGAAAGACTGTCGTGCATTTTTCAATTCCAAATTATAAAGGCCAAGTCTCTCTTTATACATTTCAAAGTGAACCTGGAGATTTGTTTTTCGCCACCTGCGTTCAGCTTTTCGACATTCTCTTTTTTCTGTTTTCACGGTCATGGCCTTTCTCCATGGAGATATTTTCTTCCCAGTCACTTCCCTTACCTTAGTTGGAGCAATGGCATCTATAACATTTTTAATTTTTGAATTAAAATGATCTACTAGCTCATTTACTGAGATGTTAGCAGGGGCAAGTGTGGAAGAAAAATTCTGAGTAAACATTTCCCTAGTATTTTCAGTTAAATATCGCTTTGTGGTTACCTCTTTTTGAACATTTTTGTGAACAGAAATAGAGCTCTCAAAGAAAACACAGGAATGATCAGAGAGTGCAACATCAGTCACCACAACCTTAGAGATATTCAGACCCTTTGAGATAATTAAGTCCAGAGTGTGCCCCTTATTGTGCGTGGGCTCCGTCACATGCTGAGTCAGTCCATAGCTATCAAGAACACAAAACAGTTCTTTAGCCCCTCTGTCCTGGGGGTTGTCAACATGGATGTTAAAATCACCAACAATGACTAGACGGTCAAAGTCAATACACACTATAGACAGCAACTCGGTAAAATCATCAAAAAAGCTTGCACAGTATTTGGGCGGTCTATAGATATTTAGGAACAGAGCTCGAGAGGAGCATTTCAGCTGAAGGGCCACATATTCAAAAGAAGCAAAGTTCCCATAAGATGTCTTCCTGCATTGAAGAGAATCATTGAACAGAATAGCAACGCCACCTCCTTTCTTATGCATTCTTTCCTGACTCATAAAACTAAAGTTGGGAGGGGTTGATTCGATAAGAACAGCTGCACTGTTATTTAGTTCAATCCAAGTTTCTGTTAAAAACATAAAATCGAGATTGTAAAAATGTTTTTCCTGCCAAAGACCTGACATTTAATAAAGCTAGTTTAAGTTCGTTAAACACACTATCAGTCAGGTTTTTTGTAACAAGCTGTGGCTGACATGGAATCACTGCTAAATTTGATAAAGTCACACAAACGTTTGAGCGCTTCCTGTATCTAAGCTGATTCACCGCTCTTAATCTATTACCTATCAACACAGATATCGGCAAAGCTACTGGCAGGAAGGGCCCCGGCATGTCCTGGAAAGAGTTGAGAGTGCCATACGCCCTTGAGCCTGGACCCAGCAAATATCAGCAGGAGGAGGAATTCAGAAGTTTAATAATGTCCTCTAAGTTTTTATCATTCTTTGAAGGGGAGGGAGGACCCACCACCCTGCTCCTCTCATAGGAGGGCAGGGTGAGGGCTACACTGTAGGGTAGGCAGTTTGCAGCGTTTTGTACACACACATCCCTATCAGGCTTTGAAGGGGAGGGAGGACCCACCACCCTGCTCCTCTCATCATAGGAGGGCAGGGTGAGGGCTACACTGTAGGAAGGGGGGTTTGGAAATCTGCTTCCATCTTCCTTGTATTGTTTTGGTTTGGATGATTGTGGCAGGCATGGTGATGAAGCCGGGGGAGATGGTGCGCGTCTCTGCGGTGATTGTGGTGGGCGTCGTTGAGGGGCGGGGGTAAAGGACATGCTGCCAAACCTGCGTATCGGCTTCATGCGGGGGGAGGGCGAGGGTGAAAGGGTGAGCGGAGAGTAGAGAGAGCTGGGGGATGAATGAAGAGTATCCTCAAAGGCGTTGACAGGGGGGGTGACGGGCAGTGGAGACTCCTCCATTTGTGTCATAGGTCTCCCGTAATCAGAACATTCCTCAGGCGGGTGCAGTGATACTTCTTCAGGGTTTTCTGCACGATGTGTTGTGTCTTTCTCCTGTTTTGATTCCTCTTGCCGCTTGTCCTTGGCAGAGGGAACAGATTGATGACGCAGGCAGTTGAATATGTTAGAGATAAACAATTTCACTCCTGACTTGTTCAAGCAAACTCCATTTGCCTTATAAAGATGTCTGCGATCCCAGAAAAAGTTAAAATTGTCAATAAAATGGACAAAATGGTCAGTACAGGCAGTTGAAAGCCACGTGTTCAGTGCAAACAATCTGCTGAATCTCTCCACTCCTCTTCTGACTGGCGGTAGAGGGCCACTGATGAACACCTCCGCATTTAGAGAGCTGACAGCTTCCAACAGACATTTAAAGTCTTTTATCAGCACTTCTGACTGTTATTTCACAACATCATTTGTTCCAATATGTAGTACCACATTCTTCACAGTCGGATGTTCAGCCCCAATATGCAGGATCTTCTCAGCCAAGTCAGAGACCATATCCTTGGGAAAACAGAGTACTTTGGTGTTGTTCTTACTACACAGACTTTTTACATCTCTTACAGCAGAGTCACCCACAATCAGAGTTTCAGGCCCATTCGTTAGCTTTCTCTCTAGCCTTTTACTTTTGGAGTAGCTATTGGTCCTTACCCTGCTGTGTGAACAGGACAGGTTATCCAGGTCATCAGAAAGAGATCTCCGGTTCTCGGTCAGCGGAGCGAATCTGTTCTGGGTTGGCACACTTGGTGGTTTAGGAGGATTGTTTGTAGTTCTCCCTTTAGCAGCTGTCCACGGCTGTTTCCTAGTATGAATCGGGGTTGAAGAGTGTTGGAGCAAAACCACCTGTGGCGGGCCTCACCCCACCTGTGCTCCGCGCCGTTCGTTGGATGAGACTGGTCAGATTTAATAAAGAAGGAGTTCAAACACCGGAATACAAGTTATAACAATAATCTGATTTAATGGTAAAAAACACAATACAAGTTACAGAGTACCCTGGGTCTTTACTCCGGGCCCCCAGTTCCACCGCCGTGCGATACAGATATCGGGACCGGCCAGTCCGAACCAGAGGCCTTTTGCATGACAAAACATTCAGTTTACATAGACATGTTTGGGGGCGGAGTTGTATCGGTTCTTCCGCCCCATTTTACTCCTAAGCGAATCAGAGAGTTCGTGGGGAGGAGCGGAGTCGGATGCTCCCTCCCTAGGTGTTATCTACTGGTGGATTCGCTCCGGGGCGGGCCCTCGGCAGCGAATCAGAGTTCTGGGAAAAAGGCGTTCTTCTTGTGAACAGAGCGTGAGATCTTCAGAGAGACCCAAGGACAGAATCACTTTTTATCTTGCACCTGTATTCACTCCTTTACTTTCCCAGACAATCAAACATTGTACACGGATATATTGACACAGATATATGGGTGCTTTGAGATTATATGGACCCCAAAATGAATCTTCAAAGAATATGTGTGTGTGTGCTAGATGTCTGAGTCAGCATGTAAGTGGGGATGTGTGTGTGTGAGCTGATTATAATATGTGTGTGTGTGTGTTGCTCTCCTGACTGTTATCTTACAATGCTCTCATTGGGAGGGCATCCTCCCGGTACGACCTTGGCAGGTCGAGGAGTGTGCACAGAGGCGAATGTGTGTGTGTGTGTGTGTGTGTGTGTGTGTGTCAGAGGCATGAAACAAAAAGGATTATATATATGTTTACTTCAAAACAGTTTAGGACAATGCATGTTTACTTTAAGAGGCGCTCTTCCTGGTTGATTGCAATGCAGGCCAGCCGGTCACATCAGAGATTTCAGAGCGCTGGGCTCTGCCTGTTATTCGTCCTCCCAAATCCCATGGAAATGATTCACTCTTAGGCTTTGCACCCAGAGAGTTCCAGGGAGGACTACCACTTGTAGATTTATTACCCAGTACACAGCCCTGTTCCTTGGAATCCTTGTAGCTGCTAACTAGCTGTGAGTTAGCATACCCTTTTCCATTATTTTGCAACACTGGTAAAGTGGTGTCATTCCCACGACATAGTCCATTCACTTCCACGTTAACTTCCAACCGTTGCATTTTCATTTCCAACACAGCCATCTTCTGTAGAAGTTTGTGGAAGTCATCTGTAGAGAACGGAGGCATTTTGCTGCTAACTAGCTTAAGCTAAATAGCATACCAGGCTTTAGCTGTTGCTAGGCCACGCTACTGTAAGACTGAGGTCGTCGTAAAAATGTTGAAATATGGCTGAAACCCTCCGTCTATTTACGAAGATGAACTGTCCCAGTGATAAGTTAATGTCTAGGAGCCGCTGCTCAAGGTTTTCAGAGAATAAGAATAGGAAAATCAGCATAAAAAGTAAGCAGAGGCAGGAGCAAGCAGAAAAGCGTCTGCACTGTCAGAAAGATAAGCAAGATTACACAACTAATGTAGTGTAATAAAACCACTATGAACAAAAGCTAGTGGTTCATATTAGGCTAGCAATAACGTGTTTACAATTGCAATCTTATACAGCGGACTACGTTCGGTCATTCCTTGTAGCTGGCATGAAAATAATGTGTTTGTCGAGCATGTATAGCTAGCCTCGTTAGCATGCACAGTATACTCCGGGTAATTTCCATCTCGGAGGGAAATCACCAGGAGTATGATGTAGTGCAGGGGTGCCCAACCTTTATTGAACCGAGAGCTACTTTTAAAGTTGCCAGTCTGCCGAGATCTACCAGTCCAAATAGAGAGGCGTAGCCATTAGTGAGAGCCTACTACCAGGTAAATACACACTTCTACTTGTATAAAACTGACCTTTGTACGATTAATACTTCATAAAATACTGCAGATCCTTTATCTTACCTCTTTCTAATCTACACACATACAAGTATTTAACTGAAGTTACACAATAATGTTGTTGATACAGAGTTGGAGTTTATTCACACGTCACATACTACATGTACAGTGGGTAATGTTTTCAAGAAACATTGAACAGTGCTGCCACATATGACACAGGGAAAAAATAAAAGACTCTGAACCCTTTCTTTGCCATTATATAAAAATAGTGTTGCTACAAAAGTATAAATTAGGCTTACTAATAAGACAACTCAGATCTGAAGCTACACAGGAATCTGCTGCCAAAGTGCAATAAAAAAGACAGAATTAATAGAATCAAACCCTTTTTTTGTATAAAAAGAAATGCCTTTAAAATAGGATGCAAGCAACACTAGTTTCTTAACCTGAATTGATAATAGACTATAATCAATTTAAACAGAACAGATCTTAATGTTTGCATTCTTATACCATTTTGTACAATAATTATAATGAATAAGTTCAAACAAACTAAAACGTACAGCTGATTAATAACGGTATCTAACTTGAGTTTTTATTATATCAAAAACCTGTTGAAATTCTACTGTTATTTTTACTGTCCACCAAAAGCGCGTCAGCAGCCTCCAGGAATGCTTCTTTCACAACTTCGCCGTCGTTGAAAGACTTCATGTGTTTCGCAAGAACGTGACCGACTCGATAATATGCTATGGCAGCAGCCTTGCTCTTGTTGTTGGGCCTGGTGAAAATGGACTGCTGTGCGTTTAGCTGCCCTTTCAGGTCCCTCACCTTTTGGGAGCGTAGGGCAGAATTAGGCAATAGTATGAAGCTGCAGCCTCGCAGACCGCAGTTTCAGACCCGCAGTTTCAGACCAGCAGTTTCAGGAGCCTTCTTCTCTTTTATAAAAGGCGGATCGCAAACAGCTTTTAGTTACACTGCCACCACCTAGCGAGTGTGTATCACCATGTCATTCCATCTCTAATAAACAAAATAACGAAAACTAAAATAATAAACCACAAAATAAATACTCGAATTAGGAGGGAATTCCGTCTCGTAGCGTTTGTGCACTGTTTTGAAATGCCGCTCCTAAATTACCCTTCTTCGATAAAGCCACGCTCGCATTGTAGAGTGCAAATTATATATTTTGGGCTTTTTTGCTTCTGCCATAACTGCGGTCTTGTGTGTGTGCGGACCGTCACTCCTGTTGACACGGACAACGTCAGCGAACTAGTTCACTGCCCACTAGCCACGCCCCGACACATGGGGTCACGCCGGCCAATCACAAAGCTTTGATGCGTTCAAGTGCATTATTCTGGCACAGGAAGATTATGTTATAGGACATTAACGAGAAAACAGAATATTGTTGTTCTATTTTTAGACACATCTCGCGATCGACTGGGAATCTCCCGGCGATCGACCGGTCGATCGCGATCGACTGGTTGGGCACCCCTGATGTAGTGTAATAAAACCACTATGAACAAAAGCTAGTGGTTCATATTAGGCTAGCAATAACGTGTTTACAATTGCAATCTTATACAGTAGTCTACTACGTTCGGTCATTCGTTGTAGCTGCCTCGTTAGCATGCACAGAGCTCCGTCGCAGCTTGGAGGAAAACCACATATAATGTACTGGCCGTAAGGGAAATCACCCGGAGTATACTGTATGAGTATTCCGTGTGTGAATGCAGACATTATCCTGCCATGACAAACATGTAAAGCCATCTGCTGACATTGTAGTTTATATGTGTAAACGTTAGCAACTGAGTTAGCCCAGTTAGCACCGTGTCAATGGCTCAGCACCCCAAAAAACGTTTACCCATTTTCACAGTTGTGGTAGATATAGCTTGCTTGTTTTAAACATCATAAATACACAAACAACAATGAATACTTACAGATTGGGTACCCGAATCTCCCGCTGGTCCAAACAAAGTAGGAACAGCATCGTCCTTCAGTGTCCTACGCTGTATATATCCGATATGAATCGCTCCATCTTTTGTGAAGCTATTCTCCGTGAAATGCCGCACACACAGTAAAATACCGGCTCCAACATCTGAAGGAACAGTGTTAAAAAGGAATGTCAACCACTGACTTCGTCCTGCCCTCGGTAAGGCATGCATTGAACATTTCCCCTCACAAGACAGGAAACAGACCCTCGTTGGCATGACTGGATACAGTTTTGAACTGAACCTGAGATTCCAACAGTAATAATGCTAGGCTGGCAGAGGGTACGGCCATAGCTCTGGGCGTGGCTACTGGGTGCTTCTACGACACAGCACCCAGGAAGTAAAAAATGGACAATGACGTATCTCCAACAAGCCGTTTTGGGGAGGTATTTTCTGTTTTAGAGTTGTACTCACTACAGGGTGTACTTTGAGGGTTTTGACTCTGCACACCGTTTACATGCAGAAAAACCTTCATAACACACAAGGGGACGGGTAATAACTGGAATAGCATGACACCTCACCTTTAACTGAAGTTACACAACAGTGTTGTTGATACAGAGTTGGAGGTTATTCACACGTCACATACTACAGTGGGTAATGTTTTCAAGAAACATTGAACAGTGCTGCCACATATGACACAGGAAAAAAAGACTGAACCCTTTCTTTGCCATTATATAAAAATAGTGTTGCTACAAAAGTATAAATTAGGCTTACTAATAAGACAACTCAGATCTGAAGCTACACAGGAATCTGCTGCCAAAGTGCAATAAAAAAGACAAAATTAATAGAATCAAACCCTTTTTGTTGCATTTTAGTATAAAAAGAAATGCCTTTAAAATAGGATGCAAGCAACACTAGTTTCTTATCCTCAATTGATAATAGACTATAATCAATTTAAGTTTGCATTCTTACCATTTTGTACAATAATTATAATGAATAAGTTCAAACAAACTAAAACGTACAGCTGATTAATAACGGTATCTAACTTGAGTTTTTATTATATCAAAAACCTGTTGAAATGCTACTGTTATTTTTACTGTCCCCAAAAAGCGCGTCGGAAGCCTCCAGGAATCCTTCTTTCACAACTTCGCCGTCTTTGAAAGACTTCATGTGTTCTCAAGAATGTGACTGACACGATAAGATGCTATGGTAGCAGCCTTGCTCTTGTTGTTGGGCCTGGTGAAAATGGACTGCTGTGCATTTATCTGTCCTTTCAGGTCCCTCACCTTTTGGGAGCGTAGGGCAGAATTAGGAGGGAGCGTTTGTGCACTGTTTTGAAATGCCGCTCCTAAATTACCCTTCTTCAGTAAAGCCACGCTCGCATTGCAGATGAGACAGATGGACTTTGAATTGGAATAGATACAAAAATAATCATCCTCCCACTCGGAGTGAATATTATATATTTTGGGCTTTTTTGTTGTTTTGCATCTGCCATAATTGCGGTCTTGTGTGTGTGCGGACTGTCACTCCTGGCTGTTACACGGACTGCGGACAACGTCAGCTAACTGTGCCCACTGCCCACTAGCCACACCCCGACACATGGGGTCCCGCCAGCCAATCACAAAGCTTTGATGCGTTCAAGTGCATTATTCTGGCACAGGAATATTATGTTATAGGACATTAACGATACAACAGAATATTGTTGTTCTATTTTTAGACACATCTCGCGATCGACTGGGAATCTCCCAGCGATCGACCGGTCGATCGCGATCGACTGGTTGGGCACCCCTGACCTACAGCATGTATTGACTCACACTCTAACAAACAGACATGACCAAATAAGGACATGTGGGACTTCCCCTTGATTCCATTGGCTCTGACGGTCAGAAAGAGATGTCACATGTCAAAATCGAGCAAGGGGGGCCAGAGATATGTCAAATCCACCCAAATGTCTCTAAAAAGGTCAAATATCACTTGTTTTGCATCAATCTTGATACAGGGTACTTATTATATGTTGTACTTTGGATTCCTAAAGCTTTTAGTCTACTAACCCATCATCCAAGGTTAGTTTTCACTATAAATACAAAATGTTTTTTGACGGACACTATAATTTACAGTTTTTTACCATGTTCAATCTGAATTTCTTTAAAATAAAAAAACATCTATATTGATTCTGACTTTTCTACATCCAACTCACAGGTTTATCATTACTTTGAGAAAAAAGATTATTAATTGAACCCTTTTAGAAGGGAAGATATGGTCATTTGTTCTGGGAATGTCATTTTCAAGCCTGAAACATGAAAAACAGGCTCGGGGCTTAACAGGTTAAGAACTGACAGTCTCTTCTCTGTCATTGTGGACCGCAAATACCTCATTCCTTCAGTACTTGGGTCCGAATGCTTCTCGTTTTTGCGCGAGAAGCCAATCATATTTCCAGCTCGCGCCGGGGGAGGGGTTACAAGACGTGCATCTTGTGCTGCATTCACTTGCACTCGGACATTAGAGACTTTCTCTCATAAATGTCCGATGAGCCACAACTTTTCTTTCAAAACAAAGCTGCCAACTGGGGTGGCAGCTGGGGTGGCAAGGCCTATTTTTAGGGTGGCAGTTGCCACCCCATGCCACCCCGGTAGGTGAAACTAGGCTACTAGCTACAGTACAGATGCAACTAGATGAGCTGTTAACTCTCGCTCTGACTTATTTTTTTATAAACTCTCGCTCTGACTCAGACAGGTTGAAAGAGACGAGACACGCATTTTTCCCACCCGCATTCCGGGAAGACCCGCCTTACTGTGCCTCTGATTCGCAGACTGTTGGTGGGGGAAACAACGCTGACGGGATGCTGAATGTGATTGGACCAATGCGTTGACAGACACACACAGACAGTGTGGCAGTGGACATAGCGGAGAATTTTGACTCGTTGCGTTGTGGCGATGTCTCGCAGATAACACAGATAATACATATGAAAAATATAATTTGCTCAGAGTCCACCACCGGAGTCCGGACTTTGAGGATGCCTGGTCGAGTTTAATAAGCGGAAAAACGACAGATACTATTTACTTTCTCTCTTTTGAATGATATATTTCCCATCAGATTAAACAGCAAACGGCTGAATAAATAATGTGCATACAATTGCGAGGAGGCTCGTTTTAAGGACACTTTTCAGATAGTCACAATCTTCGTATTGGAACAAACTTCAGTTTTTGAGTGCAGTCCCACTCTGCTATGTTCCTCCTTCCTTCAGAACAGACAATGACAGGATAATATGTCATTTGTCAGTATAGCCCTATTTCTTAAAACCTTCTCTGTTAGTGTCTGATAACCACGAATAGTAAGCAATGATATAACAGTAATGATATAACAAATATGATAATGTCAGACACTGTGTTATTTTCAATCAAGCCTCAAAGATAATTTGTTCAAACTGGCTTCACTCGCTTTAATTGCTCCTTTGAATGTAACTGTCCTCTGTGGTTTCCTACTCAACACATGTTTGTATTGTAATTCCACTCATATTTTATTTTACATTTTATTTTGAAGTGACATTGAATGTTTTGAAAGGTGCCCTAAAATAAAGTGTATTATTGATCTTATATCTGTGCTTCTATCACACTATTAATGCTCCTTATTTCAGACTAGGTTCATCCTGGTGTCCATAGGGAAGATCTGCACTGTTCTCTATAACATGTTCAGCAGAGCAGGTATTTCTCCTGCCAGATATGGCACCCCCCCTATATCAGAATCAGAATCAGAATCAGAATACCTTTATTAGTCCCACAGAGGGGACATTTGCAGCGTTACAGCAGGAAAGAGCCACAGACAGCTTAGTGTTGCATATCTTAAATGCGTTAAAAAAAAAATATATATAATAAACAATATGCTTTAAAAAAAAAGTACTAAGTTATAATATAATAAACAATATGCTAAAGAAAGATAAAAAATAAAATAAAAAGTTACATAATTTTCAAAAATACAGATCAAAAACAAATCAAATCTACAAATCAAATCCTGTAGTAGTTCGGATTTAGCAGCCCGGTGTGTGTTACAGTTATTAAAGATGGCATATGTATATAAGTATATATTGCACATAAAGCACATATTGCACATAGTTTTACGGTATTTAACAGCAGCAAGTTACACAATTTACAAAATAACAACAAGGGTTTAGCAGCCAGGTATAAATGACACAGTTATTAATGGCATATATATATTGCACATATAGCACATATTGCACAAAGTTGGTTTATATTTGTATTTAGCAGCAAGGTGTGTTATAGTCTGTGTTGTGGTGTGTGTAGGAGGGTCTACTAGGGGCTGTGCTGGTTGTAAAGTCTGACCGCTGCAGGAAGGAAGGACGTGCGGTATCTCTCCGTGCGACAGACGGGGTGCAGCAGCCTGTCGCTGAAGGAGCTGTACAGTGAGGACAGGGTGTCCTGGAGGGGGTGAGACATATTGTCCAGCAGGGAGGACATCTTGGCTGCCATTCTCCTGTCTCCCACCACCTCCACAGTGTCCAGTGGACTCCCCAGGACAGAGCTGGCCTTCCTTACCAGTCTGTTCAGTCTCTTCCTGTCAGCAGCCGAGATGCTGCTGCCCCAGCAGGCCACACCATAGAAAATGGCTGATGCCACAACAGAGTCAAAGAAGGTCTGAAGGAGTGCCCCCTGCACCCTGAAAGACCTCACTCTCCTCAGCAGAAAGAGTCTGCTCTGTCCCTTCTTGTACAGAGCAGCAGAATTGTCAGTCCAGTCCAGTTTATTGTTCAGATGAACACCCAGGTATTTGTAAGATTTCACAATCTCAATGTCTGCTCCCTGGATGTTCACTGGTGTCGGGGGGGAGTGTTGGCGTGTTCTGAAATCCACCACCAGCTCCTTGGTCTTCGTTGCGTTCAGCTGGAGGTGGTTCCTCTGGCACCAGAAGGTGAAGTCCTGCGTCAGCTCCCTGTACTCCCTGTCGTCCTCGTTGGAGATGAGGCCAATATCTTTGTCCAGGTCAGTCACACCGTCACCAAAATCACACTGGTGTTGCCTGTTCCCCTCTAGTTTGTGCTCACAAAAGCATTTTACTCTGGGCCCAGCAGGTACAAAACTAAAGAGGGGCTTCCATATCCGGCAGAGCAGACTTTTATTTCTGAGGAAGATTAAGATCTTCTATTTGCATGCTGTCCAAGTCATTTCTGCGTTTCTGTGTAATATCTGAATACAATTACCCTTTTTCCTGGCAAATAAAAATCCCTGTTTTAATAAGTTAAAGTGTTTTGAATTCTTTCAACAGCGCACAAGTTCTTTATTACCCTAGATCAAGCAACCGGCTCCGGAGCCCCATGCGGCTCTTTAACCTGTTAGACCCCAAGCCTGTTTTTCATGTTTCAGGCTCGAAAATGACATTCCCAGAACAAATGACCATATCTTCCCTTCTAAAAGGGTTAAATTAATAATCTTGTTTCTCAAAGTAATGATAAACCTGTGAGTTGGATGTAGAAAAGTCAGAATCAATATAGATGTTTTTTTATTTTAAAGAAAATTCAGATTGAACATACAAAAAACTGTAAATTATAGTGTCCGTCCAAAAAATATTTTGTACTTATAGTGAAAACTAACCTTGGATGATGGGTTAGTAGACTAAAAGCTTTAGGAATCCAAAGTACAACATATAATAAGTACCCTGTATCAAGATTGATGCAAAACAAGTGATATTTGACCTTTTTAGACAGATTTAGCAAAAAAATACCTCTTTTGGGGTCATTTGGGTGGATTTTCCATATCTCTCTTTCTGACCGTCAGAGCCAATAGAATCAAGGGGAAGTCCCACATGTCCTTATTTGGTCATGTCTGTTTGTTAGAGTGCTGCGTGAGTCAATACATGGGGAACAGCAGCAGCAGGTGGCTACCATTAGCAGCTAACTTTTGGTCTCCGGTTTTGACACAAATATGGAATTATGGACTATAAATGAAAAAAATGATTATGCACATACTTTCTCAACCTATGGATTAACCGATGCAGCAGCGTTTTTTCTCGTTTGAATGCCATTGAACACTCTTTTGATCAGATTGACAGCTACGGTGAGACGATGCCCCGTAAAAGCTCCGTGAAGGTACGTGTTGTGATGTCTGTGTTTGCTTCCCCTGTTGTGAGTTTGTATCTTTCAGTGTTGAGGCTGGCACCGTTAGATTCTGTGTCTTTACGATCATAAACGATGTTATGGATGTGCAGAGCTAGGATAAGTAATAAGGGAGCTTGGAGTGATTTTCGGTGCGGTAATAGGTTAGGATGTTTCGCTCGGGGCTAATTCAGAGGGTCAGTGTATTGTGGTTTTTTTTGTGAACAAAAATGGAATCTTTTTTTTTGTTGAGTTTTTCCCCGTTATATGGATATAAAATATTCATAGTTTATTAAATATTAAGGTTCCTTAAGACACAGTGTCACCCTCTGCTTTGGCTCACTTGACCTTAGACAACAATAAGAAGGAAATTATATAGGCTACAAATGTTTGTAGGAATATTTATATTTTGTTGCATGGTTGAAAAATGTTTTGTATCTTGTATTTTGAGGTGATACTGTGACACGTAAATAATGCGTTATATCCTGATACGGCCCCGCACCAGCACAGGTGAATAACCTGACCCCCGGCTCGATCAGCGAACTATGGATAAATTAAAGAAAATAAAAGTATCGAAGGAAAACAGGATGTAATCCTGCGTAGACAGAGGTATATGCTTGCACGTGTGCTTTCACAGCTAACGATGCTGGCGTCCGTTTGATAGAGAGAAGTTGTTAAAAGGTGCTTCAGCCTTTACGTAGGCATATTGGAGGAAAACCACGGAAGAGGAAGACAGCTGGCGATCTACAGTCATAATTCAATCAGTTAACTATTTTTAGGGTGCAGATATGTTTTATTTATTTCAAAGTGGGCCCATTTTAATTGTATTTATGTTCCTCAAATGTGCAGAGGACTCCAGTGCTGTGTTTAATTTATTTTAAAGTAGGCCTGTGTATACACCTGTGTAGGCTCCTATTACGCCACTTCCATATTTATTTACGTCATACATAAATTGTAATTTCACTTTTACCCAGAAACACTTTAAAAGACGCGCCAGAAATTAGTACCAGAGTTTTTACAGGAAAGTTGTGATGGATCCAAATGTCGTTTGCGAAATATTGATTTACAAAACCAAAAGCAAATATCCCGATGGTGCCTCGTGAAGTCAGCAACATTTAATCCGACGACGATCGCAGAAATATGACACCAAAGGTGAGAAATGTAGGCCTACATATAGCCTATGCCTACTGTATTATAAACTATTGTTTTGTGTATTGAATATCGTTTCTTCATTTGAGGTTTTATTCAGTTATGATTACACTATCTACTCCATTCCGCAGAGGTCAAAGTAGCGTAATAGGAGCGTAAAGGGCCCTATAGCCCGATGTTTTTCAATATAAATACAAACAAAGTTCAACTGCAGTTCAATTGTACTTTTTATGTATTAGCAATGGAACCATTTTTTAACAGTACAATAACATAATTAATCTGTGTTGATTTAACAGGAGGAGATTTATTCTTGAAAGGTAAATCCCAGAACATCAAAGTGGTCTGTGGTTCTGAGGAAGCGGGCAAAGTCTTCATAGACTTTCATGCAAGCCCCACAGGTGCACACTGCGGCCAAAACAAACCCAGAGATGCCATCTCCAAACGCTTTCTCTGGCCCGGCAAAGACAGATCAATGGGTGAGCAACCTTGATTATCGCAAACTCTTCTCATATCCACAGAACTACTTCAGCCCACATACATCTGTTACAATTAATGATGCGTTATCAACCGTAGGGTACAATGGTAGTGCAGAAATGTGAGAGGAATTGATGCTTATGTTGAATTTCTTTCACCTTAAATTGTTATGTTGAGATGATAAATTAAAACATCAAGGACATGTACCAATAACTATTGAAGTGGTATGATTACATGACCATGTTCCTGCATTAAGGTTGCACAATGTACTGCATGCCAGGCCGGTGCCATTGTCATCAAACAGGAGGTGGAGTACACCCCAATCAAGGTATGTATATTTTGTTAAAGACCTAAACATTATTAATTTGCAGTATAACAGCTTGATAGGATGATTATAAAGAATCCTCTAACCTATTATTGTGATACTCATGTTAATATCTAATGATCACACCCTCGAGTTACCCTCTGCAAATAGCATACTTCATGGTCTTTCCATTGTTGTCTTTCGTAGGTCACACAACCCTTTGAACTAATCGGGATGGATTTGATTGGGAAGCTGGCAATAACCACAAATGGGTACCAGTATGTCTGTGTCATGATTGATTACATGACCAAATGGGCACAGGCATACCCTCTCAGGACCAAATCAGCGGAAGAAGTGACATTCTGAAATTCTTCTATCAATTTGAAGCACCAAAAAGAATCCTCACAGATCAAGGCAGAGAATTTGTCAATGCCGTAAGTGTTTCTTAATAAAGGCTTAACATCAGGCTTAATCAATGTTTACTTTAAGTCTTATTTAAGACATTTCAATTTATTTTACACCATGCAATTATAATTAGTTTTGAGGAAGTCATTTCATGTTTTGTTCCACCAATTTTCAGATCGATACCCGGGTCTGTGAAGTTCTACAGATCAAAAGAAGTCTGTGTTCACCATATCATCCTCAGACCAATGGATTGGTGGAGAGGATGAATGGTACAATGCAGAGGTGATCATTCATGCCCTGTTCCATTATTAGAAGCAGCAAGAAGTACCTGTCATAAAGATTAAATATTTATTTAAGTTTTGCTTAACTTTAATTGTTATGAACACATATTTTGTAAGTTTAAAAAGATAATGCAGCTTATTCAATAGAAATAGAATGTTATAGAAACCTCTGTGTCTACATGTCAGAATTATAGGTACTTCAATCTCATCGAATACTTTTTTGTCTTTTTTCAGAGCACTCAGCAAATTGGTCGGACTCAGGCCAGAGACGTGGGATGAGCACCTGGATGCAGTCATGTTTGGTCTTCGGACAAAAAAGCAGATGACCACTAAATGTTCTCCCTATTTCCTCATGTTTGGGAGAGAAGCTCGCTACCCGTCAGAGGTGCCAGACCACTACATGGTTGGTTAACCTATATACATCGAGTCCAATCTAATCTAGGCTGTGTGTGCATCATTACATTTTTACCTTGAACTTATTATGAAGTATATTTTCTGTAGTATACTAGTTTGTCACCAGCGAGTTTCTGTGTCATCTCTGGCAAATGAGAGTAATGTATTTCTACAACTTTTTGCAAAGGTTGATGGTAGTGTGGAGGATGTTGTGGGCCAGGAGAGTTTGAAGGGGACATCCTGCACCTTGAAGACACCCTGAAGGAAGCCAGGGAGAACGTGACAAGAGCCCAGGAGAAAACAAGGCAACGCCTGAAGTCTAGCGGTAAGACCATGTTTAAGGTTGGAGAAAAGGTTTGGAGGCAGAACAAGCGCAGCCAGCAGAGGAAGGGAGGCAAGTTGGAGCCACATTTTCTTGGTCCATTTACAATCGTAAACCTTCAGGGAAAAAGTGCAGACCTGCAGGGGGAAAAGGGGCCCTCATACATAAAGTCAGTATAGATCCCTTGAAACATTGTAAAGAGGAGGGCCCAAGAATCCCACAGAACATTAAGGGTGTCGCAAAACCAATGACAAGACCATCGGCCATTGTGTTTGCTGGAGAACCTGCATCCTCACCAGTGCCGTCTGCCCCAAGACCTGCAGCAGCTACACCTGCACCTCCATTCTCACCAGTGCCGCCTGCCCCAGGACCAGCTACACCCACCCAGGTCCAGACTCTACCAGACAAAAGTAAGACATGTTTACACACCTGCTTGTTCTCTGACTTGCAATGCTTTACAGGCTAGTGGTATGTATTCATGTTATTCATATGTTGAAATGCTTTTGTATTGTTCTTGCAGTTGTGAAAGACGCTTGGGCAGGGAATGGGAGCCATGTTCTGGTGTCCAAAATTGGTCCTTATTAAATGTATTACTGGGACATAAGGCAAATTCTTCCAAACATGGAGCTTGAGAGTGAGGTATGATCTTTTCAGCATTTTAAATTAAATTAATGGCACCTATGCAGCATGTGTTGGTCTTAAATGTTATTCTTTATATTAAAAATATGTACATATGCCCATAGTGCATTAACAGGCATTGTAGGTGTAATACATCTTCCTTGCTGTTCTTTTATAACATTGATGAACCTCTTTTATGCTATTTTGTTACAGGTAATAAATGCATACCTTGCTGTCAAAGTCAAGGACTTCAGCAAGGAGAATCCCAGAGGACAGAGAGCCACCTTCATCGACACATTTGAGATGACAAAAATGTGGAACAACGGCACATCAAGGCTCAAAGTTAGTTGCTGATAATTACCTATCCCAGCCATGGGATAGGTAATTATTTTCAATTATTATTATTTTTTAATTAGATTTCAATAAGTGAAACAAAAGTGTTTTTTAAATATATATTTCAGATTGATCCATTGGACTATGATGTCATCTTGGGGATCGTCAATGATCTATGAAACTAATATAATGCATGAAGAATATTGAGAGTGGTGAGGGTGGTTGGAGTGGTAGAGGGATTTTCTACAATGCATACTTTTTAACATATTCTCTTTCTACTCTCATGACATGATTGTATAGGTTATGTATTATAGTATCTGTGTTTCTGTTTTATGCTAAGGAGAAATTTAATCCAGCATTCAGGGTTTCGGATATTCATTTGAGATCATATGCTTTCCATATTGCTGATGTGTTTCTGAAATTGAGTCACACACACAGAGAGACAATAGTCCTTCTGATGTTATCAATAGATGTATTCATTTTGAGTGAACCAACTTGGGGGTTAGGGGAAGTCCAGAGAAGCCCTGGGGTGTATAGGAACAGTTATCCTTTGTTCTAACTAATCCTAAAGATGTCATAAAATGATGTTTTTCCAACATATAACACAGATAGCTTTCAAAGAAGTGAACATGTGACATGTTGTTTTGTAGGTCTCATGATGAAAATGTGTGTGTGCTAAACCTGTTTAGAAAATGTATGTGCGTTCTGGCAGAGAGTTGGTGTGTCTATGTTTCTGTAAAGAGTTTATGCTTGAGAGCAGAGGTAATGTTTTCTTAGTTATTGTTTGATTGTACAACGAAATAATAATTGATCAACTATACCTGTACATTGCCACAATAGTTGGAAGTAGTTTGAAGTGAAACATTTCTATAGAGACATTGGTTTTTCTTAAACACACATCCTTTTGGAATCAGTGTCTTTTGTGTTTAGTATAACAGAACCAAATATACATATATAGTATATATATATATATATATATATATCTGACACTAAAATACTTTCCTTTTTGTTTTGATGAGATGTTTTGGATGATTTTGGGTTTATTTTATTATGATGATGATAAAGTTAAATGTATATACACACACTCTCACTCACACCCCGTGAGGAGAGAGGAGGGACCAGACGAGTCAACGAACTGCTGACTCACTGTTGGGGGTGGCCCAGGAGTGAACAACGAATTAGGAAATAGCAAAGGAGGAGCATCCGATACAACTCCTCCGCTTATGTGTATAATTACTGTTTGATTTCAATGTTTGGCACTCACTTCTGACTGACTGTCCGGATACGTGTATCCCACGGTAGTAGAATTGAGTCCAGAGTACTCTGCATATCTGTACTGTTGCATTTTAACCAGTAAACTCAGCTTATTGCTTATCTGATATCTTGGTGTCTGAGTCCTTCTTTTTAATAGCAGACCACTCATCAACGGACGACGCAGAGCAGGCTCAGATCTTCAACCACTCCACTAGCCTCTGCTTCAACAGTATCGAGGGCCAAAAGAGGTGCCAGCTCTTGGATCCATTAGGGGAGTCCGCTGTCAAAGTGAAAAGGTGCACGGAGATAACAAGAGCCGCGTTCACACCGAGTACTTTGCTGTACTTAGTTCCCGGCACTTAGTGCCGCGGCACTTAATACCCCAGGGCACTAAATACAGATAGCGTTCACACCGGAAATAAGTCCCTGGGGGACGTCACTTCTTCTTCTTCTGCTTTGGTTTTACTGGCAGGCCGCAAACAACTTCACGGCGTATACTGCCGCCGAAAATCTCCGCCCGGAAGTCCCCGGAGTTGGGGACTGGCTTCAGTAGAATCTGCTGGGACTCCCAGCAGCTTCTACTGAAGCCTTCCGAGTAAATCGCCAGAACGCCGACACCTCCTCATCTCCACCGCTCCCATGTTTTATTTTGTGTTGTCATAAGTTAGTCTCTCTGCGTTTCTGCGCGGGGCTAATGCTAATGCTAATAATGCTAATGCGAGGATAATAAAATGGCGGCTCTACAAAACATTTCAGACTTTTACGGGGCGCGGTTTGCAATCGCCCAGCCAATCAGAACTGGGGTACTTTTTTTCCACAGGAAAGTGCCTGCTCTCAGCAGGCGCTAAAAATGGGGTGAAAAGTTCCCGGCACTTAGTTATTTTTTTGGTGTGAACGCGACATCAGGGGTACTAACGGAACTAAACGCGAAAAGTACGGGTGAAAAGTACTCGGTGTGAACGCGGCTAAGGTAGATTTGAAGTACTGTTTTTCTGCTGTCACCATCTACTATACATTGTAGATAGAATACAACAGATGTAAAGATCACAATTATATATTCTTTCCACAACTCAGAAGGTTCTTAAAAAGTAAAGGGTGCAACATTTCAAAGTTGAAGTGCAACTCACCCCCAGCGACCAAAGGGCACCACATGTGGGGTGTTTGCCTTAAAGGTAAGCTACAAAACCAAGTTACACTTTGCTTTGAAAGAGCTTACATGTAAACGGCTAGTGTAACGTACACACATTTCCGTCTTCCTTGATAAACACAACTCTATTGACTCAATTTTCTTTGCAATAATATTTTTTAAAACATTTCCTTTCATTTCACTGAAGTTTGCTGAAAGCCTTTTGAGGTCAGGGGCCTCATTTATAAAGCGATATACGCTCAAAAAATGGCGTACGCCAGTTTCTACGCAATGTTTGCGATTTATAAAATACTAACTTGACGGGAAAACGTGTGGTCCTCCACGCAAACTCTAACCCATGCGTACGCACTAAGCACAAACACGGGAGAGACGAGAAACTGCGACACCGTCGTTGGCAGAAGGAAGAATGGAGAGAAATATGTGGAAATCTTACCATAAATAAAATGTTACCTCATTTATCATATATGAAGAATTCATTTTCAAACATTGATTAAAGCCAATCTTAAAATGATTTAACAAACGCCTGTTTGAGACTCCTCAGTGCACACAAAAACATAACTTATAAATACGGATATTTAAAACCACCTCGAATATGTTGTGTTAATGTTATGAAATGTTTTCTCATAAATGTAAGCAGGAGGACAGAATTACGTCTAAACTGACGCCGTTTTGCATTTCTATAGGTTATATACGAGCATGGTTTTATATACTATCATGTTTAATCGTGTTTTATGCCGTTTGCCAAGACTTAATAAGTCGCTCGTAAAACACACGAGGCATGGAAACTAAGAGCACCATATGTGGTAAATTGTACAGCTAATATAACACAACACATTAGTTGTATTTCCTTTAACTGGTGGATATAGAGTTGCTGCGGGAGGGGGGGGTTGAGATGCACAGGCTGCAGTGGAGACGCTGCGCACAGCTGATCGACAGCTGGGACACAAACCACGAAATGCAAAAACACAATTCAGATCCAGTCCTCATGACTCCACTCCGGAGGGATTCCCCGATCATTTCTTACAGTTTCTCATCAAGGGGGGCGGGTCTCCTGTCCCCGGTACACTGCCTGAGGAAGGTTATGCTATGTGTATTTTTTTTGTCATTAACCTTTTTCGGACCACTTATTTATTTATGTTGGTGACGATCCGACCTCCATGCTGCTACTCTGGTTCAAACTGCATCCACCAAACAATATGATTTATCTCGACCTCCCCAAAATAACCAAAATCTGACACGCTGTGAGATGTCTTTTTTAGCTGTTCTGTCGTCATTTCCTGCGATCTTCTTCATGCAGTCAGTCAAAATGAATGAATGAATGGGCGTTTCTTTGACTATTTATAGGCAAATATGGGCGTTACGTGAAGCCCGCAAAAGCTGCACCGCATTTCGAGTCGGTTGTGATTTATAAATGGAAACAGGCGTAGGAAGTGCCATACGCACTTTCCTCGCCGGTATGCAATGTTTGGTGAATCGGGAAGTGGCGGAAAATGTATGGACTTATTTTTCGGACTTCTACTAAGTAAGCAACCTTCCCACGTCAATCCTACGCACGGCGTTATACATGAGGCCCCAGAAGAGGACATCTCCTTCGCAACCACCACACAGGCTATTGCAGAGCACAGAAGGAACATAGCCACAACTCTGATCCAACAAACTGGTATGTTTACTCTTGCTAGCAGATGTATTGTAAATAAAATGTTTCCCTAAATGTATTCGTCTAAATTCATAATCTTTTTAAGGAGACACCGAAAAGCTCAATAGGTTAGACAACATTTTTAATATACAACTGCAATAAAAAATGAAGACGTGTGCCTGACAGCAAAATAGATGGTTGATTCAGTAAAATATGTACTGCATATATATTGATAGTCATTTCTTGTGCCAACTGTTTTTGTTAACAGATGACCTGAGCGCTATCTGTTGCTATTGTGCTGGCCAGAGGGACGAGTACACATACTGGGTACAAATTATATTGACATACAATCATGTTAATTATAGATTTGTAATAACTGAAACAACAACAATTCCCTGCTATCATTATGGTATGAACTCAAAATATTAAACACAATGCAATAGTTTTTTTCATAGATGGCCTGTGATGGTGTAACCGGTGGTTCCACCATGAATGTGTGGGCAGACCACCTACACAGATAGCATACATTTGTGGTGGGTGCATATGAACCCCCCAACAGCTGCCTAATATATAAGAGAGCCCCTCTTTAGGCAAACCGTTTATTTGCAGGGTGTGTAGCATCCTTCCTGATGCAGGAGTCCTTTTTCCTGCACCTGCCGTCTCTGTTATGCGCCCCCCAAGGTATTTAAAGGAAGGGACCACCTTAACAGCTGCTCCTTGGAAATAAAGGGGAGTGGGTGTAGTGCCTGACTTTCTTAAGTTCCCAATCACCTTTGTTTTGTAAGTGTTGAGGGACAGGTTATTTGTTTTGAACCAGACCTCAAGGAATGTATGTAATGTAATGTAATGATTATGACTTGGAGAAATGACTTGGTCAGCATGCAAATAGAAGATCTTAATCTTCCTCAGAATTAATATGGAAGCCCTTCTGTAGTTTTTCACCTGCTGGGCCCAGAGTAAAATGCTTTGGTGAGCATACACTAGAGGGGATCAGGCAACACCAGTGTGATGTGGGTGACGGTGTGACTGTCCTGGACAAAGTTGCAGGGGGGGTGCCATATCTGGCAGGAGAAATACCTGCTCTGCTGAACATGTTATGGACAGTGCAGATCTTCCCTATGGACACCAGGATGAACCTAGTCTGAAATAAGGAACATTGATAGTGTGATAGAGGCACAGATATAAGATCAATAATACACTTTATTTTAGGTCACCTTTCAAAACATTCAATGTCACCTTAAAATAAAATATAAAATAAAATATGAGTGGCATTACAATACAAACATGTGTTGAGTAGGAAACCACAGAGGACAATTACATTCAAAGGAGCAATTAAAGCGAGTGAAGCCACAAATTATCTTTTAGGCTTGATCGAAAATAACACAGTGTCTGACATTATCATATTATATATGTTATATCATTGCTGTTATATCATTGCTTACTATTCGTGGTTATCAAGAAATAGGACTATACTGACAAATGACATATTATCCTTTCATCGTCTGTTCTGTAAGGAGAAACAACGGAGTGGGACTACACTTAAAAACGGTTCCAATACGAAGATTGTGTCCTTAAAACGAGCCACCTCGCAATTGTATGCACCTTGCTATTTAATCTGATGGGAAATATATCATTAAAAATAGAGAAAGTAAATCATTTCTTTCGTTTTTCCGCTTAGAAAACTAGGCGAATGCTCAATACACACGATGACGTGACGATGACGTGACGATGACGTGACTTGTGCGCGTCCCCGCGAACAGGGCTTCAATCTACGGCAAGGCTTCAACCTACGGCACAACACCGGCAGCAAGTGATAGAGAAGAGGAGACTGCCGCGCCACCTTCCCAAAAAAAAGAAACAGCAGGATATGCCGATGCAGTCTGAGTCCGATGATGAAGAGGAACAAGAGCACGATGGAGACAGCACAAAGAAAGAGATGGAGAAATATTTGAGAGACACGACTAGAATCCAGTCTGGCCCACTTGCATGGTGGAAGCTCAACCGTGACCGGTATCCCAAACTGGCATTTGCGGCCAAGCACTGGCTTTGCGTTCCGGCCGCTTCCACCCCGTCTCAAAGGCGACATCGTGAACAAGACCAGAAGTTCACTGTTACCTGAGAATGTGGATAAACTCATCTTCCTCGCACACAGCATGAACAGAGTGTAGGTAGGCTTACGGCTTAGTCAAATGAAGCTTGCAACCTGATTGTGATTTATTTGAAAGATTTGAAAGAAATAGTTCGTTTCTTGAAGTGTGTGCTGCTGTTATTGTTATAGCACTCAATCGTGCTACCTCCTACCTTGTTCTATTTATTACAGTTCGTTCATTTATTTTTCGTTCTTCATTTATTTAAATACTGTTTACTGTTTCGGTAACAAGTATTACATTGTTAGGCCTACTGTTACGGCTATGTTATTAAAAGTATTGTTGTTATAACAGAAATATGTGTTTTGTATCTTCAGGTTGTAAAACGTTATAGACGGAATTTGGAACCAGATTTGGTCCCCGGGCGCGGCACTGCGGCTGGGTTAAATGCAGAGGACACATTTAGTTTTAATGTATGCGAGTACTGAGACAATAAATACATATAAATCGTAATAGTATGCTCTTTCTGCGCCTCTGCTTAACAGCTTGTTGTCTCGGATTCGGAGCGTGTTATGAAACCTTTTGGAAAAAAACGTTTTATTAAAAGAAAATAATAATCTCTCCGCTCCGAATATTCGCTGCTGATTACTACCGAATATCCGGAGCCCGAAAAATGGTATTCGGGACAGCCCTAGTACACTCACCAGTGAGCGGGCAGTTGAAGCCTCCTGCACGTCCACAAACACATCCCAGGAGTCTCCGGACATGTTTTAGATTCACCTGATAAAAACTCGCTTTTTAAGGTTTTAAATCAAATCAAATCAAATCAAATCAAGTTTTATTTATATAGCACATTTATAAACGATTTTTGATCGAGCCAAAGTGCATGTATTAAAACGGTTATAGGAAACATATTAACTGGTTTACTGATGAATGTATATCTAAACGAACTGGTTTGCTGGAGAAAAAAATCCCCATATATTTAAAGGTAAATAATTGTGTCTGTTGTGTGAAGCTGTGGATTTAAAACAGCTGTTTCTGTTTGTCTTTAAAGGTCCCATGTCATTTCTACTGATCATAATTCCATTGTTGAGGTCTACTGGAATAGATTTATATTGTGCAATTTTTCAAACTCACATTGGTTTCTCATACAGCATCTCTGTATAGTCTGTGTATTCACTCTCTCTTGTGAACGGAAGGTGCTGGCTCAGATGAAGGGGCGCACGCTCGGCAACAGCCGGCTGCACTCCTTCCTGGTGGAGCAGCACACAGCAGAGTGGATGAGGAGGAGCATCCACTACCTAAACACCTGCCGGAGGTTTGAGGTTGCAGGTGTGCAGATGCCACCTCCTCAGCCTCCACCACAGATGAGCTGAACGCAAGGTGACCTCAACCTTTGGGTCCATTCTTAAAATGGGCTCCACCAAGAAGGTAAGGATTGTAATGTTACTTAGTAATGTGTACACTGTAGGTTTCATGGCTGCACCCTGACTGATGGAGGAGACCCTCTTCTCCCCTGCAGGTGACCAAGAAGCTGGCGGGAGCAGACGCTGGCTCCGCTCTGTGGATGAGCAGCGTGGGGAGCGAGCTGGGGCAGGTCCTGATGTCCGTGCTGACAGCCGCGAGGGCCCAGGCCTGAGAGACATGGCGCGGGGCCTGCAGGAGCGGTACCAGTGGGCAGGGAAGGAGCCTCCACAGGTCCTGTATGTGGACAGGGACTGCTGCCGGAGGAACGGAGAGACCTGCGCAACAGCTGCTCTCTTCCCCGCCTGGCCACACCTGGCTGTCAGGCTGGACACCTGGCACTTTATGCGCCGACTGGCAGCAGGTGTGACCTCCGACCCCCTCTACCCGGACTTCATGCAGCGTCTCTCCGGCTGCATCTTCGAGTGGGATGCGGAGGACCTGTCCCTCCTGGAGACGGCCCTTCAGGCGGACCCGTCCAGGAGGAGGCAGACGACGTCCATCAAGGAGATGCGTCGGCACTGCCGCCGGCGCACGCGTGGGGCGCAGGAGCCCGGGCGTCTCCTTGGAGAGACGGTGCAGGCGTTCATGGGGGCCACTGATGCCACGAACACCCCCCCTGCTGGACCAGCGCCACATGGAGGAGATCCTGGACATTTCGAGGCTGCACATGTGTGGACTCCGCGGTCTTAAAATCCCCACAATGCTTTGCGCACGGACCAATTTCCCCAAATCTGTGGCGGAAATTGTAAGGCGGGGCCTCTCATATGACGCACACTTGCTCGCCTTTAATGTATGGTGGTTTTCTGGGTAGGCGCCCTTCAAAAAGTTCCCAACACTGAGAAGAAACGGAGGAAGAAACAGCAGCTACGTGACAAAGCCCACCACGCCCACTCACGTCCCGCCACGCCCTTGCAGAAGAAGCGTGGTCAACAACATCCATACTGTCAACAACATCCATACTGTCAACAACATCCATACTGTCAACAACATCCATACTGTCAAGGTGACTTTGTGGTACTCGAACAGCGCATGCGTGCGATGGATATATCCAGTGTCCAATTGGAGATCCTGCACCCTTAAGCTCTTCCTCAATAGTGATGCCCCTTCCATGTTCACCTCCACCCATCTACACATGTCCTTACATTGTCCTTGTTCAAGTCTTTTGCGTGTCTCGAGTTGTAAAGTCTGCAGAATTAGCTTTGTTTGACCATATGCTTGCATACGCTCCATGTTGTCCACTGAGAGGATTAGGACTCATTGTGATTAAGATGCATTAAACTCAGAGAGGAGCGAGTTTTGGCCATTCAGCAGTAATGTGTCAAACTGTGATTGTGGGACACTGAAGGAACTGGAGGACAAAAGGTGACACTGGTGGTGGGCGAAACCAGTTGATTACGCTAAGGTGTGGGGGGGGAATCAATAACTGTGCTGAGATGAGAATCCTAAATCACAGTTAAATTCTGATGCAGATTGAACAAGCTTCTGAGCTCTCCCCTCAGAGAGACTTCTTGCTCCTTTTCACCCTCCCCCTGTTCCTGTCATCTCCCTTCATGCTGTCCTTTAACAGTTAACAACCGCATGCAGTTCATCAAACTGCATGCTGTAATGCCTGGTGACAGACGTTACTCGCAGAAATTCATAATGTGACAAGTAAGTAAGTACAACTTTATTTATATAGCACCCTTCTCAACACGGATGTACGAAGTGCTTTACAGTACAGTACACAGGACACAATTCACAGTACAACTATAAAATGTAGATATTGGCAGATTCGGATTTCACGGATCAATAACTCATGAACAAGACGTTGTTCAGACACAAATGACGTCTCCTAAGTACCGTGGTAAGGTTGACAACGAGCTACAATCACATGTTGATCAAAAAAAGCCAATACGCGCTGTCCTCCGAGCTGGACACATTACATTGGTCTCTATCCGCAGCCGGAGAAGAAACGAGTGCTCAGGGACCGTCTGCAAAGTGCAACTCCGAAAAAAGAGAATACAATAATATTCAATCACTATTATACAGCTTATTACTACCAAACTCACTGGACACATCAATAGTCTCCTGATGCTCATACTACAGCAGAGAGTTTAGAAGATTGTGCTTTTGAATAATTATGGGGAATATTTCTAATGTAAAATCTTCAATATCTTCACTATTGTACAGTGGAGTGCTACCAAACTCACCTCAGACATTAATGGTCTCTAACTTGCTACACTACAAAAGTATATTTGAAAATGTATTTTAATGATCATTATGTTATTTTAAAATAAAGTGTATTGGTAAGTATAAGTTACTGTCAATCAGGAGACCCCTTCATTTTAACCAGAAGCTATTGAAATTTAACTCAAAAGAAGATCTATTTATTCATAAACCATAACACTGTTTTATTGTTCTTTCATTAATTAACTCACAGACTGAATGTATCACCTACATCAAAGCAAGATCCATCTAAACAGTCTTTAAATCTTCAATAAACTAGACATCATACACATTGATATATACATATATATGTTACACATTGTATATACAGTATGTTATATATAAATTAAGACATGAAACAACTTTTTCATTAGCTATGAAACAGTAAAATAAAATAAAAATTGAAAAATAAAACATTTCAGGCTTTTCACCTTTCTTACTGTACAATATTAATGAACACATCTACAATCTAATGTCAGACATGGAAAACATCATGAACATCTGTGACTACTTTAATCTGTAATTGAAAATATATTGAACATCTTAATTAAGAATACAACAATTTAAAACTATGGACAGGTGATTATTAATCATTACTTCAGTTGCCCAAAATCTTTAGCAAAGCTTTTTTCTGGATTTGTTTGTTTTGTACAAAATGTTGCTTTCATTTTGCCGATTTCAAATCACTGGCTGGGCTGGATTTCCCCCCACATGCCGTTTATAAGCGCACTACTTCTACTGTGGTAGTTGTTCAAACTACGAGCCTTACCTCCCCAAATCCTGGTACCTCTGGTAAAAGTTACACAAACTCACCTATAGCCTCTTTAGTTAGACTGGGAGGGGAGGTACTTGCTGACCAACTCTTCATTGCTCGGACCAAAGCTTCCATTCCACCATAAGTCCTTCCTCTGGGCCCCGTTTCCTTTTTTAACTCTTCCCATTATTTTCAAATTGCCTCTAACCTAGGAAAAGGAGGACAGGCAAAGCTCAATATTTGTTCTCAATATAAAAAGAGTTTGAAGTAAACTTTTTAGAAGTATATATACGAAAAAACTGTGGCCAAATATGTAACACTAAGTTGGGTTTTTGTTTTGGTTTGCAAAACTAGTCATTTGTCATTTTAATATGTGTAATATTACATCACAGGAACAAATAACATTTGTTTGTAGTTTTAATTCAGTAACATTTCAGTTGATCAAATACTAACAAGATGAGCTCAAATGTAATTGTCTAAACAGGTATAAGCATAGCTTAAATGACTGTTAGTAACTTCAATGAAAAGACAATAAAATAAAATAATACTTACATATAACCTTGGAACAGGAGTGGAGGCATGTTTTCAAAGAAGTCCCAGCGCATTAAGAATTGAAAGTGTTATATTTAGGCCAAATGTGTCCTCTGTGTCAGTAGCATACATTTTCAAAAATGTCTAGCCTCATAGTTTGCTGTAAGCACTGAAAAACGGCATGATCCATGCATGCTTCATTGAAGGCAAGTGATTGGCTGGAGGCTTGATTGCTCTGCATCCTTCATTTGATTGGTATAAACTCTTCACCCTTTTGCCATGGACCATTTTTTTTTCTTTTTAGGTGTGGCAGCTGATCTTTAGAAGGGAAATAAAAAGTAAAGTATATTATCGTGTACAGATGAAGCACTTAATTTCGGACAGTTTAAAACGCAAGGGCAGTGATTGGTAAGTGGTCTGCCCTCGCTCAAGGGAAAGCCTCCAGCTTGACTTGAGACCGCCCCCGTTATAAATAAATGTAATTATAATGAAGCCAGCTGCAATGGATCATTGAAAACCTGAAATAGAAAATCTGGCAACGCCCTCTTGGAAAATAGTGGGAGGGCTTGACCTTCCTCGAAACTGGTAGTAGGCAGGAACAGGTAAGCTGGAGTCCGAAATGAAGTGCTTCATCACCTGCACCTGAAGATGTTTTCACGATTTGGCTTCATTTATAGTCCTAAATCCTAGTCCTAATTTCTTGCACTAAGAAGTACTTGCACTAATGTCCAATTTATGTTTCTTGTTGATTGTGTTTTTTATATATATGTATTACTTACTTTTATACCCTTGTTTAGCTAGAACTTTCTTAATTTATTTATATATATATATATTGTTTTTGTTCACGATGTGGGACTGTAAAAAACGGTATTTCAATGTTTCTGTATGTATAACACATGTGGAAAATTTGACACTAAAGTTGACTTTAACTTCGGCTAAATCTGTAATAAACATTTAGTTTTGTTCACAACAATATTTATACAAATGTATCAGTGGAGTATAACAAACAGGAGACTATACCGATTGTAAGTCGCTTTGGATTAAAGCGTCAGCTAAATGTAATGTAATATTGATGTGTGTAGTGTGTTTGGTAGAAATATACTGTATAATAGTAAAGTTATTGAAGATGATGCCATATTTATTGAAGATTTTACATTATAAATATTCCCCAATATTATTCAAAAGCATATTCTTTAAAAAATCTCTGCTGTAGTATGACACACAGAACACTATTGATGTGTGTAGTGAGTTTGGTAGTAATAAGCTGTATAAATGTGAAGTGATTGAATATTCTCTTTCTTCGGAGTTGCACTTTGCAGACGGTCCCTGAGCACTCGTTTCTTCTCCGGCTGCGGATAGAGACCAATGTAATGAGTCCAGCTCGGAGGACGGCGCGTATTGGCTTTTTTGGATCAACATGTGATTGTAGTTCGTTGTCAACATTACCACGGCACTAAGGAGACGTCATTTGTGTCTGAATAACGTCTTGTTCATGAGTTATTGATCCGTGAAATCAGAATCTGCCAATATCGTTCCAACTTTACTCAACTCACTAAAGCCCCGGGCCCCACGGGAACGCATACGGCCGTTTGCGTTACTGTTTAGTGTCATATAGACCGTTGGGCCACACGAGGACGACCGAATATGACAGTAAACAACTGCGGAAACGATAACGGGTCCCCCGGTGGATAGAAAGGCAACGCTCTGGGGGGTCCAACGGCTCCGTGAGTACGCTCTATACCAGGCATCCTCAAAGTCCGGACTCCGGTCCGGATCCAGACCGAACCACAACTGTCTCTGGACTCTGAGCAAATTATATTTTTCATATGTATTATCTGTGTTATCTGCGAGACATCGCCACAACGCAACGAGTCAAAATTCTCCGCTATATGTCCACTGCAAACAGCGTTCTGCATGTCTGACTGTCACACTGTCTGTGTGTGTCTGTCAACGCATTGGTCCAATCACATTCAGCATCCCGTCAGCGTTTTTTCCCCACCGACAGTCTGCGAATCAGAGGCACAGTAAGGCGGGTCTTCACGGATGCGGGTGGGAAAAGTGCGTGTCTCGTCTCTCAAGTTTCAACCTGTCTAAGTCAGAGCGAGAGTTAACAGCTCATCTAGTTGCATCTGTACTGTAGCTAGTAGCCTAGTTTCACCTACCAGCTGCCACCCCAGTTGGCAGCTTTGTTTTGAAAGAAAAGTTGAGGCTCATCGGACATTTATGAGAGAAAGTCTCTAATGTCCGAGTGCAAGTGAATGCAGCACAAGACGCACGTCTTGTAACCCCTCCCCCGGCCCTTTTCATTTCATTTGAATGGGGGGATGGCGCAAAACGAGAAGCATTCCGACCCAAGTACTGAAGGAATGAGGTATTTGCGGCTGTACTCAGCATTGAATCAAAACGCACTAAAGCTGTTGATCTTAATACGTTTGTGAGGCGTTTTGCTGAACAAGATGGTAATCACCGCATTCAGCTGTAGCCTAATAGACATGTCAACTTGATGCTCTGCTCACGGATGAGCATACAAAACTGTTAAGATGATGACCTTACGTGTGTAAATATATATTTTTCTTTGTGGTGGTCTGCCCCCAAAAAACTGAAAGTAAAATAAGACGGTGTGTAAAACTACACTGCCCAGCCAACCACTTTGATTTAACTAGGCCAGTAGGTAAGGACTTTCCACTGGATAATAACTGAAGTATAAAAGAATGCATGACTGAAGTGATGGAGACCATGTTTGAAGGCAAACAAAAAGAGGAAATAACAGGTAAAATCAAGCAAATCCCCCTCTCAGATTCCACAGCAACCAGAAGAACATAAATACTGGCTGGTGATTTGATTCATCAGCTTTGTGATGGAATAAAAAATGCACAGTGCATTTCCTTAGCTGTGGAGGAGTCCACTGACACCACTGACAGTTGCTGGTGTTTGTGAGTTTTTATGATGAGGCAAAGGGGGAGTTTGTTGAAGATGTGTTGGGCCTGCAATAATGGGAATGCATACAGATTATTTTTGTTTTTGCAACCTCGTGTTAAGAATCTTGTTGCAATTGTTTAAAAGTTTGAATGACCGTAATAAACGGACCTTTGTCTTATTGAAAACATTTTTTTGGACCTTTAAGATTTGTATTTGAGTACCCCTGCTCTATACGATCATGTTCTGATAATGATGAGGCAATAGCCCCGCCTCTCCCCACCTCTGCTGCTCACCCCCGCGTCAAATAAACTGCACACTGAATTCAGATTATTTCTCTTTTTCTCGATATGGACATAAACGCGAGTGAAGTCTAATCTGACAGGACGCGGACGGAGACACGCAGCTCTGCTCACCTGCAGCTCCTCCCGCTGTGATGCAGCGGTGAACAGAGCAAAACACACACTTCAAGTCAGATCATCGCCCTTAGCTATTTTAATTACCTCTCAAACTACCTAAACTAGTTATAAATATGTTTATTTGTACTGTCGGCCGGGTCACTCATTACTGGATCAGCTGCTGCATGAGACAGACACTGACGCTGCCTGAAGAGAGGGAGGAAAAAGAGAGGCTCCATGTATTTTATATATTATATAGTCGTTATTCATTTGTTTTAAAGCTCAATAAATAACAAAGAAGACCTTCGACCGGCACTTTTATCATTTTGTCCGGAAGATTTCAACTTTAATACACGTTGACTGGCGAAAAACTCTGCCTGGTTCCCTCGGCCCCCACCGCGGAGAATAAACAGAAGTGCAACCATGACAACCATGCTTCTTCTCTGCTTTTTTGGAGGAAGTTACAGCGCCACGTACAGGCTCCTGCATACTGTTTGTACTGCAGCTTCTCCAGCGGTTGGAGCTAAACGGAGCTGTCTCGTGTGGACAGAAACTATCCGGTGAATATTGCGTGTGGACCAGTGCTTGAATTGGAATAAAAAAGGTGCGAGTATTCTAAATCAGCAACTGTTTCAAGTCAATTCATTTATACAGCCCAAAAACAAGTATTTGGCTCAAAGTCATAGTATATCCTATAATGCTGGTGGGTTTGTCTCTTTACTGTATACTTTAGAAAGGCTCACTGTACTTAAACAAAATGACTCAGCGTGCATCTGAGATTAGAGGGGGTGCAGTGGTAAAGTGCTATTTTTATAAGTGGGGAGTGGACCTGACACCCTAGGGGGGGTCCGGGGGCATGCTCGCCCTGGGAAGATTTTTTTTTAAATGTTGGACTTAAATGCATCAATCTGGTGCACTTTGAGGGGGAAATAAAGAGACTAAACCCATATGAAACAGAACTGTATACATTTAAATAATCATAAAATCATACCATATCCAATATGAAAAAACACTGAAACTTGTTTATTTATTTGTTTTTGGTTCATTTATAGTTGTGAGTGTGTCTGGGCTCCTGAACCAGCCTCTCCTGTCTCCCCCCTCTCCCCCTGCTCCTCTTTGAGGCAGCAGTAAAGACTAGTTTTAGCTCTCAACAAGTTTTAAAAGTGTAACTTACCTTTTTTCACTTTATTATTTATTCATATTTTACTAATCACTACCCCCTCAAATGGAAAATACGCGTTTACATAAATGGTGACCGAACCGTTTGAGACCCACTAAGATAACTTAGACTAAGTTAACTATCTAAACACTCAGAGAGTAATTTACCTCACCTGAGCTGTAGTTATCAGTCTCTCAATCTGACAGCAGAGGACTCTCCCTCCACCTTGTTGTTGAAACAGCTCCTTATATCCGTTAGCGCAGCTAGCTAGCACCAGATGCTAACAACAATACACGTAACCAGTACTCAGTAAGAAGTGCCGGTACCACATGGGTAAAAATCAGAAGTGCCGGTACCACATGGGTAAAAATCAGAAGTGCCGGAACTGCGTGCCGGTGAGTACTGGCCCAATTCAAGCACTGGTGTGGACGGAAGCTTTTTTGCGATTGCGTTAATCCTATGCGTTTTGCCGTATGCGTCCTCGTGGTGGCTGCCATACTGTAGCCTGCTTCAACAATGCCCCTGCTGATAGCACTCTGGGTCGGTGCCAGAGTGCAAACGCTCAAACCTTGGGGATCTTCCAAACAGAAGGTACAAAGGGGAGAAGCCTGTTACCTCACAACGTGTGCAGTTGTATGCATAGATCAGCTTGTTTAACGATTCCTTCCAGTTTGTCTTCTGTTTATCACTTAGTGTCTTTAACGTCTGTAGCAGTGTTCGATTGAAACTCTCAACTTGAGGATGATATGGTGTTGTTCGCGACCCAAGCACACCACAGTTCTTTTTCAGCTGGGCAAAAAGCTGGTTCTCAAATTCGCCGCCTTGATCGCGATGTATACGTGTTGGAAGACCAAACTTGAGAGCATAATCATTGAATATGCGATAAGCAACAGCTTTGCCAGACTTGGAAGTGGTGGCGTAAGCCTGGGCCATCTCATCATGCAACTCCTTCAGCACAGTGATACAAGCTGTGTTTTGTTAACTGTCTTCCTGCGAAGAATGCCATCGTCATCGATCTGGAGTCTTTCCCATTCGCGGAGAAGGCACTTGCTTTGTTTGCTCAATGCATGACATTCATTTAAAAAAAAAATGGCAGAAAACTGTTCACAAGACAGATGATAAATTACAGAGCTCTCAGAGAAATACTTTCTTTGACAACAACTGCCCTCCTGGCGTCTGTTACCTTCAGCTGAGTGGTGGAGGGGAGAAGCAATAACGGAGGAGAAAGGATTGGAGGAGAAAACGGCTTACCTCCAAGCTTTTTTCTGCAGTTCATATAGAAGATCAGTCCTTCAGTAGCAGAGAAGAAATATAGGAGTTATCATCATCATTCTCTGCTGAGTGTATATGGCGGGGGGGGGGGGGGGGGGTTATATCACTCAAGAGTCTCTTTTGTCTCTCCTTCACTCTTTGTTCTCTATCTGTTGCTATCTCCAAAGATTTCTCTGCATCTTCCTCATTCCTCCTAGATAGTTACCCCTCTTTCTAT
>CALSBZ010000163.1:486775-497142 GCA_943591055.1 Gobionotothen gibberifrons | reverse complement strand
GGGCCGCCCCTCCCTACACGCAGATCACGCAGACTGCGTGGGGCCTCACCTCGCGGAGGGGGCCTCATCTGAACCGCACGTTCGCCGCTGTGAGGCTCCGGCATAATTTTGCTTGGGACCACAAGTTGGCCAGGGGCGCCCATGTCTTCAAGTACGTAAAGAATACTCTGCTTTGATTCATAGTTTTTTCTAATTGTTTTCCTACATAAAGTCAAACAATTCTTTTTTTAAAGGGCTTTAACACTAGAACCACCAGGGGTCGCTGTATACCTAAAACCGCCAACGGGTCAAATCTACTATTAGAATGCATTGATTTTCAAGGTACAATGTTCTTTTATTTATAGAACACTATAAGGTGGGTTAAGAGTGAGTTTGGATCGCACAGTGATGAAGCTTATACCAATAGAATCTATGTTAGTCCTAGTGTTAATATAGACTGTATAAAGGACATGGACATATTCACTGTGATGTTACAAATTGGTCTGCAGTTTTGACGCCTTGAGTTTGGCATTTTAAACGTCATCGTCATAAGTGACACAAGAAAGTTAAACATGGTACAACCAAAACATCAGCCCCAAAACAGACCTTGGGGCTTAACAGGTTAATACATCAACTGAGAAGTTGGGTACGCTTCTGGTAGACTTCTATACATACGTTCTTGTTTCTGTAACCAGTGCCTACCACTCCCTGCTTGATATTTCAGATCAGAAATATTTGTATTACGTTTATACAATTCATAACCAGGGTTTGTCATTTAGAAATGGAAAGCAAAATGTATTCATATGCAAATAAATAAATGGTTTGTACTGGTTATATGTACAAAGGGAAAAACAGTAAACACAAACAAGCAATAACAAGGACATTCACTGCCAGTGAGCCTCATACACACGAATATTCACCAGAAATATTGTTAAATTAATATATATGCATGTTATATATATGAAATATATATACATGCAACATACAAATATAGACATATACTGTATACATACTGCTTGCTATTTTTTTATTTTAAAGGCACTTTAAAACGGCGCTTTATTCTACTCTTCTGTTTCTTCCCACAGTGAGAAATCCTGGACCAAAAATATATAATCGCCTCTACCAGTACATTTAATTGCAGCAAATCAAAATGTAACGATGCTATTATCAGTATTTGCTACAAAATCTATGATGCCTGTTTTTTTAATAGCTGTAGTATTAGGATGACATGTTGTCACAGGTGTTTTAATGTATGTCGCCTGGTTAGAGCTTTGCTAAGGACACACTGCTAACCTTCTGTTGGGTTCGTTGCCCCTTAGGCTTTCACCTTTATTTTTAGTACAGCAGCATCTGGAGCAGCAATAATGGCACCACTACTATCTTTTTGTCATGTTGCTTGTGTTGGGTCCCCACATAACAGAGAGACTTGTATGATTTAACAAGCCCAGGTCCAAGGATGAGTCACTGCTTTAAACCTTTTAAGCAAAGGGTCCTCTACTTCAAAGGTCTAAGCACTTACAGCCTAAACAATTTATACGACTGGGGTTGTTGCCGAGGTGGACGAATACAGTTTTCCGTAAAAAGTGATGTGGGGAAAGTGCAGCCTGCTGGTAGAAATATGGCCACACTGCTCCATTAGCAGTGCCCTTGAGCTAGCTATAATACTAAGAACAGCCATGAATCAACACATGCACACGCTTTGGCTCCGAGACACATGCACACAAATATCTAAAGTCATGATTGGGTCAGGCATGAAGATGGTTTTTTCCTTCAGAAGCCCTAAAAGTTAAGTGAGGACACACAATTTGTTATGATGGCTGACCTAAATTAAACCGTGCTTTTTTAACAGTTTAGAAACATTATGTTTTTTGATGTAATACTCTTTTCAGCCACAATAAACCACTATCAAATGTTTTAAAAAGGACTGAAATAATGAATTTTTTCTTCCAACTTACTTTTCATTTCTCTAGCGTACCATACACACAGGTTACATGTATTGAACATAACTTGCTAACACACATTACTTGTGGCCAAAACGTTTATTACAACAACAAACCGAAAGGAATCCGACAAAACAAATAATTTATTGGCAAAAAACATTTTCTTTCATTTATGGATGTAAAAAAGGTGAGACCCTTAAAAAGTTTATCTCCTCTGCTAAAAAAAATAATGTTTTTTGTTGTATTAATCATTCTGGCCATAAAACACCACTATCCAATGTTTAAAAAAGGACTACATGTTTTTAAATGTCTTTACAACCTACTTTTCTCCATGCGTTATTAACACCTAATTGTTTTGATTCCTCGGGATTGTGGGAAACACTATTTCCATCTCTTTGTCTGTACACACAAACTGAAAGATTGACAATCAAGTTGACTTTGACACAAAATACGTGTCGCCAAAACGACTAGTGGAACAACAAACCCAAATAACCCTGACAAAAAAATATCAATTGCCAAAACATATTTTTTCCCTGACAAAAAATGAGAACATTACAAATGTATCTCGGCCGAATACGTTTTTCTACTTTTCTTATTAAAAGATGAAAAAAAAGACAATATATTTTTTTGTAATACTGATTATTCACAAGAAACAACAATCCAATCTTTGAAGTAGAACTAAAATATAAAACATTTTCTTCAAACTTACTTTCGAGTTCTCCATGCACTCTAAACACATTACAAACGTGAGTCGTTAACACAATGCCTGTGGCCAAAAGGAGTATTACAACAACAAACCCAAATCAACCGGACAGAAAATATATTAATTTGCACAACTTATATTAATTATATTATATTAATAATAATATTAATTTGCACAAACCTTTGTTCACCTGTTTTTAAGTCCTAAACACAAGAAAGAACACAATGTACTTTGTCTGGCTCAATTCCTGCATTCCTATGGGATCATGCAAAACAAGTCTGACCACCCCCGCTCAACACATCCGTAGACCTCAGTAAAACCCAGAGACAGAATCTAAAACAGCTGGAGATGATGACTTTCCAATGAGAGTTATTTTTTCTCTTGATGGCTTAGAAGTGGTGTCATTAAAGAACATATAAAGTCACATCAGTTGTTATGTTCAGTCTTCCTGTTTGCTGAATTTAATGAAAGCAGTCCGTACGCATCACTGAGGAGAGAGGTGTAGTTCAAGGAAGCCCCGTTCATCACAGTTGGATGGGATTTTTATTCAAATGAAGCCACATTTATCAATAAAAGTGGCCATTATGAGGTGGAATAACCCATTTGATGTTCTCAGATGTGTCATTTTCACACCTTCTTGTACATCCAGGGGAGCAAATAATGAAGCTTCAAAACTTCTCTCATTATTTTTCTGTCGCCTACATTTGTTTCTTTCATCATAAAAAGTACATTTTCTAAACATCTTGTCCTTCTCAGAACTAGTGTTTCCTTACTTATGTGATCCTTCCTTACAGTACATTCATTTAAAGAGACACATTATTCACTAAATTGTTTTTCAATCACCCAATTGATGCTGGTGCTTTTTAATTACCAAAGAAATAACATGTTCTTCAAAACAAATTAGTGTTTGATTGCTGATTTGTCATTATTAGAAACAAAAGATAGTGTCAGAATCACTTTATTTATTGTATCCTCTGAAAAAACTAGGGAAATGTAGAAAATAGAAATAACAGATAGAAGGGTATATTATGTCAAACTGCATGTTAGCTCAAAGCATCCTCATACACACTATTATTTAAAGATAACCAATGAATAACAATGTTTCTGGTACATATGAACTATATTTTGTTCATATGTACCAGAAAGTTATATACATACCTTTTGGATTTGTTATTTCCTTTTCCATTACTGCTTATCATTCATGTTTGTTGAAGTGAATACTTAACAAAGATGGACAAAGGTTGTTATGAAATATTTACTTTTATGTTTGACTTTCCGTGAACATCTCGTCCCAATATGTTGGCATTCTGGTCGTTATTTCATTCTTTTTTAAGAAACCTACATTTTCACTATTTTCGACTGCGGAGGGGGGATCCCAAAATCAACCAAAAAACGACTATTGCTGTGAAATATTTGAATACAACAAAAAATATTAAAGTAATGACAACATAGGGTTGTGCTTTGTTCTACCTAGAGGAAGTTTATGTCAACTTTATTACATGGTTTAGTTGAATACTCGATTCTGATTGGTCAATTCAGAGCATGTGACACGTTGTTAATCCAGAACAGACAGACCGCTGTCAAGCACTTATTGACCGTTGTTAAGGACGCTCACATCTGCACAAAGAAGTCCGTTCGATTTAACTGCATACAGCTTGGCTTTTTGAACTGACAAGACAAGAGCGACAAGAAAACAGCGGAGAAGTAACGGGCAGAAACCCTCCTTTTTACGCAGCGGTCCAAATAGACATCAAACGGCGACACATATTCAGTGTGCAGTTCCTTTGGCATGAGGGCAGGGATATCTAGATACTTTCCAAGGTTTGACATCATGAATTGTGCTACTTTTAAAGCGATGTTTTCAAATCTGTAATCAAAAAGCTCCTCAAAAACACTATCGAAGCAGTTCCTGCCGTTGCTACGTTAGTTCAAACGGTAACAACGGACTATTTTTCTTAGCGGATGCATGTCAATTTAAATCAATACATACAACTATTTTTTAAATCAATAAAATCATTTTCTAAATCCATAAAAGCATTTCAATTAATATTGGGAGTCATGTCATTACTTTGTTGAGAATGTGGCCGTGTAATAAGCGGGATAATGTGCAGCGACTTGGTCATTATGGGGAAAAGAACACAGACAGGCTGATAAGGAGCCCGACTCGAAGCGGATAGATCTAGATCAGCATGAAGGTGCATTATCCCTTACTTAATGGGCCTTACGTCAGTCTTTTATTATGTCTGAAAATGTATGTTTTCCAAATTGTTTCTGATTTTATTGGCTTTTATTTTTTTCCCTCTGTCACCTCCTATATCCAGTCCCACTATTGCTTCTTTCACACAGAGAATCAGTGAGAATGAAAAGATAAATAATAGGAAGAAAACGCTGGTCTCTGTGTGCAGAATTATTTATAGGCGTGGTAGCTATAGAGGTGATTGATATTGCATTCTGATATAAGGCAACATTCGGGGCTTAGCCCACAGTGGCGGCGCCAGAGATTTTCTTTTGGGGGTGCTGTGGGGTGGCTGGACGTTTATTTATAAGTGGGGGGTGGACCTAACTTCACAAAGGTGTGCCTTGGAAATAATATGTTTACGTAATAATTGCATTCACTGAACACGGGAAATTACTGTCCTGCCGTCCTCTCTAGTGTCATGATGAGGTTCACGTAAAGCACGGTTAATGTGTTATATGATTGAGGGAGAATGGTCCGGGGCCAGGCGACGCCACTGATGACTACACTCATTAGTGAACCCTGAGCCTCATTCATAGAATAATAAATAATATATAAACCCTTTCAGGTGAAGTTTCTTTCCCCTCTAAGATGTGTCTGATTAGTTATGGACAGCATATCTTGCTATTTCAAAAAGCTTATGTCGACTGGTCTGTGTTATATTTATCAGGATAAAGCAGTATTTTGAAATGTAGGTCCTACGTTAGCATATACATCATGTTTATATACTTTTGCAATATTTGCTTGATACATTTTTAAATGGTAATCAAGCCAAAACTATTGTTCTTGTTCCCTTGGCTTTTTAGCATTCCTCATAGAAACCAAAGAGGCCTCCAGCTTTCGGATGACAGTGCAATGGAAATAAATGTATTATTATCAACGCGCTGCCTGAATTAAAAGCACCCACCTGCATTTCAAAAAGTCCCTGTGTGTGCTGTGGGTGATCAGCATTCAGGGTAGCGCCACAGTGCGCTGTGCTAACCAGACTACTGAGACACCAGCCAAAGGCAAGATCATCAGCATGTCAAACTAATTAGACGGCCAAGGGGAACAGATAAACACTTTCCACCGTCAAATATTCCAGCGGCTCCGAAAAGACGATTGGATGACTTCTTAGAAGATTTCTGACAGCCAATTAGAGATGGGTTGACTTTGATTAGAGAGGATTCCAAGGGAGCAATACCTTGACTGTTCAGGTGCTTTTAAAAATGTTGCTGTCTTTTACATGTTGAAACTTTTGAGCTTACAATTCGTTAGCACGTTAGCAATATCTAAACACTGGCTTATTCTGCATTATTCAAATGTGTAATGTTCTTACGTTATAGCTACATCTTTATTGTATTTTCACAACATTTTAGCTATAGTCATCTTTGGCAGTGTTTCAGAGGCTTTTGGAAACTGTTGGTTTATTTAATTATGTTTTTATAGAAAGCGGAACATATTCAGCACTACAAACTTGTTTCTGCTGTCCCTAAATGTCTAACAATGATTTGTTCTTGCAGGTTTTAGCAAAATGTTAATTGTTTAAAATGTCCGCAACTGCCTGGCAGATGCTTACCATCGAAGTACACGTTTTAGGGAGATCATTCAACTTTTACACAACAACTGATTAAACAAACATTTAAACAAAGCCCAGCCATGGTTTAACATCCAATCTACGTGATCCATTTTAACTTTCTAATCAAGTTCAGAACATGAAGATAAAATGATGTTTGCAAATGCCTGTTAATCATAAACACAGCCAATTTTACATAACTGTTATGCCCCATGATCTCCTGAGGATTGCAGGCTCTTGAGAGCTGTGGCTTTAGGGGTCAAATGTACTTAAAGGAGCAGTAGGTAAGTTTGAGAAACCTCCTCGGCTGCACACAAATTCCAAAGTACACAAACCGAAAAGAATCCGCCCCTTCCTTCAGACTTCCTACAGAGCACCTCCTCCAACACACATGAACGCGCACAAGATCATGATAATGAATGTAAAACAAATGTATAACACAGTTATTGTCAGTGCTTATATTTTTGAAGCTAGCATGTTTGTTTTGTAAAAATGTATTAAAAATGTTACGTCTAGCTGACGAGAGCAGGCTGCGCCGGTAACGTTACATATCAGCTCGGTGTGCTCCGTAAATAGTCGCCATCATTGAAAAGCAACTCCGATATTGACTCTGGTTTGACTTCTCCTAGTTTTTCTTCATAATTTGCTCCATTACAGTTTTTCTTTTGCGACCGGTAGACGATGTTCAAGCAAACTCTGCCATGGTGAACGCGTCCTCCTGCAGAGCTCAGCTCCGCTGCAGGAGGACTGACCGAGGAGCTCACGGGAAACACGCCCAATAACGGCGCGCAATGACTGCACGAGTGTGTGTGTGTGTGTGTGTGTGCACGAGATTGAAGGCTGACAGACAGGTCGGCCAACCAGTTATTTTAGCCGGCCCGGCTAAAATAATTGGTCGTACGGCTTCCACAGATGAATTTTTTTTCAAAGCACTTAGAATATGCATTGCTATCAGGATATTAAGAGCATTCCATGGAATATAACAAAAAGTGTATCTCCAGCCGGTTTCTCAAACTTACCTACCCCTCCTTTAACATTTCAACCAAGTGTTTAAACCTGGGACCATTACAGAACGTGTACCTTTTGCTGGTCATCTCCAACAGTTTAAATCATTTTGGGGATGAAGTCATATACAAGGACTTTTTGCATACGCCCATATTTGACTGTATTATGCATTTTTTTTTCATAAATCTAAATGTTGAGTATGAATTATTTAATTTCATGACATTATCTGATGCTTCCCCCCTACAGTACTGGCTGAATATGTTTTCCATGGTTTTCCCCATCTTTCTTCATGACAACATTTTGATGAATGGTTCACGGGTTATCAGTGATTTATGATAACTATCTGTAGTAGTAGCATTAGCACGGGAGCTTCTATCCAAACACCAACACACCATCTGTACAAGTGTTCTCTTCCTAATACAACACGTACACGTGTACACACACACACACACACACACACACACACACACACACACACACACAGTCACAGACTCCAACAGCCTGTGTAGGTGTGCACACTGAGTTAAACTTCCACCAACAAGCATACTCGTACATGTACTGTGCACACTAGAGAAATGTAGGCGGACAAGCTACGCACATTTTAGGAAAAAGTCAGTTAGCGTATACATTTTGTCACATCCTTCAGGAAGAAGGATGCGGTCCTGCCTGACTCTCACCATACTACTTCCCTGATGGCTCCCACAAGATTGCTGACATCCTCGTGGATTCATCTTCTTATTACAGACACATGCATTTCCAAACATTTGGTCTACCTATGCTGTAAATGTATTATCTTTTCGATTTACACACGGCATCTATTGCACGTCTGTCCGTCCTGGTAGAGGGATCCCTCCTCTGTTGCTCTCCCTGAGGTTTCTCCCATGTTCCCCTTTAAACTGTGGGTTTCTCTGGAAGTGTTTCCTTGTACGATGTGAGGGTCTAAGGACAGAGGGTCTAAGGACAGAGGGTCTAAGGACAGAGGGTGTCATACTGATATTCTGTACAAACTGTGAAGTCCACTGAGACAAATGTAACATGTGTGATATTGGACTATATAAATAAACATTAATTGATTGATATTAACACCAATGGGCAGTTGACATTTTTATATCGCAACCAGATCTTCAAGTGTTCATTTATCTGTGAAGAAGAACCAACGGTTGAGAACAATTTAATTGTATGTCTGTCTGTATTAAAAGGCACAGATGTAAAAAATATGCTCAGACAAATACACACATTATAGTGGAAACATAAAACAGTAATTATAAAACATTCATACGGCTGACAGGCATTCTAACAAACATTCTGTGATAAGTCCAGGTAAATCCTCTTATTAAGGAAGACATTTTTCCTTGTGTTATTTTGTGTGCCCATTACTGCCATAACAATTCTAAACCCATTCAAATATTCCAACAGTCAGAGGCTCCTACAGCAGGTTTACCCAACACACGCCCCCACTGATTTCAAGAATCTATTTAATACAGCGTATATAGTGCTGCACTGGCACTCATAATTGTTCAATTGAAATCACAATGCTTTTCTTTCCTAGCTTGAAAATGCTACAATAATTTCTGTGTGCCGCTTGTGAAGCCTTGAATTACTTGTAGGATGTCAGTCAAGGATGCAATAAACATGGGTTTCTGCTATGGGCATGTATTTGTTGTACTTTAACATTCATTTATTTGTACATCACAGTTTGAATGAACATCCATGAGCTATTATAGAAAGACTCCAGTAACCATCATCTGTTCAAGGAGAAACACCCTGAGTAGTTCAAGACCTATTGTAGGCCAACCACTCATAAGACAGAAAGAAAAGCAATCATACTCATGCCCTTGGGCGAAACAAGTTAGACCTATCCCTGCTCTGCTCAAGAACTGTGAATAGAAACCACATTGCCTTTGGGAAGCACCTGGTGACATGTGAGCTCCACAGAAAGGAGACCCGGGATGCAGTCAAATTGTCGATTTTGTTTAGGAAGTTTCCTAACGGTGTGAAATGATTTGGGAGGACCTTATTAACAGCCGTGACAAGAGCTGTTCAAATGTTCTACACGATAAGAAAATGAGCTTTAGTATTTATGTTTCCTTCATTAGGCACTTTCACACCAAGTACTAGTACTAGTACTAGTTCCCGGAACTCCCAGAAGCGCTGACACCTCCTCATCACTCCACCGCTCCCATGTTTTATTTTGTGTTGCCATAAGTTAGTCTCTCTCCGTTGGGGCGCTGAGCTAATGCTAATAATGCTAATGCAAGCAAATAAAATGGCGGCTTCACAAAACGAGTTTTACGGGGCGTGGTTTGCAATTCGCCCAGCCAATCAGAAATTGGAACCTTTTCCTCCCCAGGAAAGTACCACCTCTCTAGCAGGGACTGAAAAGGGGTGAAAAGGTTCCCGAAAAAAAGTTCTATTTCCAGATATTTTTGGTGTGAACGCAAAAACCCAGAACTATCGTAACTATTTCTGGGAAAAGTACTCTGGTGTGAAAGCGCCTATTATCTCCCAATGCGGCATTCAATGGAGGCTTCTCAATTCTCTCATTTCCCCTCCTCGACTCCTATCCTCGATACTTAGTCCCGCCCACAGGAGATGCGAGCGGAGGAGTCGAGGAGGGGAACCGAGGAGAGAGGAGGGGAAGCAGCAGGCTGTTAGAGAAATGAGAAGTCCTCTCCTCTGAGCGGTCATTTTAAAGAGACGTCCATTAATGATGACAGGAGCCACAGCAGCCCTCTGTCTGATGGACAGATGTGTTCATGATGACTTATATATTTCGCTGAAATGGGGAATTGAAATCAATTACGGGCCAAAAGTTGTATTTACAAGTATTAAAAGTAAGCAGAGGACACCAAACCAACTGAGACCCATCTCTTCGCTGCATCTACGCACACACTGTACCACACACACCTACACACTGTACCACACACACCTATACACTGTACCGCACAC
>CALSBZ010000163.1:474081-486765 GCA_943591055.1 Gobionotothen gibberifrons | reverse complement strand
GCGATGAAAGCAGTTACTAAAATAATATCCAGGGGATGCATGCAGAGCTGTGATTGGCTGAGATAAGTCCGGCCGTGCGTCACGCCTCCACCATTCCCGGAAATGCATCCGTGGAGGAGCCGTGGAACTGATGGTTCCCAAATTACCCAGAGGTGAGTCCGTCTGGACTTTATTTTTCTAAATGTGTCTAAAAAGGTAAAATTCCACTTGTTTTGCATCAATCTTGATACAGGGTACTTATTATATGTTATAGTTTGGATTCCTAAAGCTTTTAGTCTACTAACCGATCATCCAAGGGTGGTTTTCACTGTAAGTAAAGTTTTTTTTTTTAGGCGGACATTAGAATGTACATGTTTTTACTATGTTCAATCTGAATTTACTTAAAAATAAAATATATATTTATTGATTCTGACACTTCTACATCCAACTCACACATGTAACCTTGCTTTGAGAAAAATAATTATTAATTTACCCCTTTTAGAAGTGAAGATAAGTCATTTGTTGTGTTAGTGGCATTTTCAAGCCTGAAACCTGAAAAACAGGCTCAGGGCTTAACAGGTTAAGCATTTTACAACTTAAGTAGTTTGCCAAAGTGCCTGTATGTTTTGGACTTTCAACACTGTATTAACCTGTTAAACCCCAAGATGTTTTTTATTTTAAAGAAAATTCAGATTGAACATACGTAAATTATAGTGTCTGTCCAAAAATGATTTTTTAGTTATAGTGAAAACTACCCTTGCATGATGGGTTAGTAGACTAAAAGCTTTAGGAATCCAAAGTACAACATATAATAAGTACCCTGTATCAAGATTGATGCAAAACAAGTGACATTTGACCTTTTTAGAGAGATTTAGAAAAAAAAACTCCACCTCTGGGGTCATTTGGGTGGAAATGGGCGTTTTTGCCGTTTCTCTGGAACCCATTGGTCGATTTTGATGATTGACATCTCTTTTGAACCGTTAGAGCCAATAGAATCGAAGGGGAATTTCCACATACACACACACGTTACCATTGTCAAGTGGGGGCTATGCGAACGCAGTTTGCCCAAAGCGAAATCTATCTCACGCTCTGAAATAATAGGTTTATTGCTTATGGATTATCAGAAATCATTTCAAAGGGACACAGACACATTGGATTAACCTATGGCAGGGCTATTCAATTAGTTTGGAATGGGGGCCGGTTGATGAAAATGATCCAAAGCAAGGGGCCGGGAAAAAAATGGCTTGAAATATGAGCAATCATATTAAGAGCTTCAGATACAGTAAATACTACAGCAGGTCACCCTTGAAAAAGAGATCAATGATCTCAATGGGATTCACCTGCATAAATAAAGGTTTGAAATTAAATTAAATGACTACAACAGCATAGTGGAGTGCATATATTTTTGTTTAATTAAATCAAACATAGCCCCAAGGCCTTTATAAATGGCAAGTTCAGAACTCAGTACATGTGAAGCTAATATAACCATCAACATCATTAGATTTAGATTAAATGATCTAATAATTCACACAAAATAGCAATTTAGGGCCATACACAAACAACAGTGCATATTATGGTATAATAACAATAAAGACAAGTGAGCCATACCACATCAATTGCTTAATTAAAAGCAAAAACAATTATCAAAAGACTTGTATTAATTACCAAACCACAACACACAGCCTTTTAAAACTCAAACCTTTTTTGATTAACATAGTGATAACTGACATACAGTATGCAACCAACTTGGCAGAGATGTGCCATCTAATGAGAGAAATGCCATTTTTTCGATTTAGCAAGAGCAGGGAAGTCGGGAGTATACGTTGTCATGGCAATACGCATACACTGATGCAGATGCTGGTCAGTGAGGGATGCTCGATTATTAGTTTTTATGGCATTCATGTGTGAGAATGCCGATTTGCACGTGTAAGTCGAGCCAAACATTGTGAGGACAAAAAGTGCAAGACCCCTGGAATGAGGGAATTTCTCGTGGCTGACTTCATGAGTCCAGAACTTTTCAGAACCTGCCAGCTGAAATGACTGTCGCAGGTCATCTGATGACTGAATGTCAATGAGTTCGAGTTGTAAAGACGCCTCATTTAATGTCACAATCAGCTCCTTTGCTTTCAGTGCAAACTCCCCCTCTACATTCACAGAGAAAGGGTCCTTCACAAATCTCATCACTTCAGTCGGGAGACTGAAATGTTCAAACCTCGCGGCAAAGTTGGTTTTCAATGCGTCAATAAATCCAGTCATCACCTCGGTGATTTGTAAACCTGCAGTGCGCAGTGTTGGAAAATGGAGCATTTTGCCTGGACATAAATCCGCAAAAAAAAGTGTAACCATTTTATCTCTGCCCTGCAGCTCCAAATTGAGTTGGTTCAGATGTTGGAAAATGTCGCTCAAAAAGCAAACAGCAGCGTAAAACTCATCATTCTCTATCAGACACAGAAAGGCGTTGGCTTTTTTATGTTTTGAATTGCGGAGAAACGCCATGATCTCCTCCTTAAGTTCACAAAAACGTTTCAAGACGTTTCCTTTGCTTAGTCATCTAATGTCACTGTGCATGGGCAAATCATTATATTGAGCTGACATGTCTGACAACATCTGGCGGAAAAGGCGGTGCTGTAAACTGGAGTTCCAACGAATAAAGTTAATAATCGCCATGACAGAGTCCATTGTGTTTTTTAACTCACCACTCAGTTTTGCGCACAGGAGGCTTTGGTGGATGAGGCAATGAAGCGATCTCAGCTGTGGAGCCACATCTGCCAGCCTAGCGGACAGTCCCTGTGTTCGGCCCGACATCGCAGGGGCCCCATCCGTTACAAGCATGTTAATACGATCCAATCCCAATTTGTGCTCCTTGAAAAACGAAACCACTTTGTGGAACATCACCTCACCGGTCGTGTGTCCATCCAAAGGAATTAATCCAAGTAGATCCTCCCGAAAGCACTCACCATCAAAAAATCTAACATAGAGGCACAGCTGTGCAACATCGCTGCTGTCAGTGGATTCATCAATAGCTAGCGACATAACCTCCGCCTTTCTCAGTTTGTCCAAGAGAATCTCAAAAACGTCCGATGCAAGGGTCTCCACTCTCCTTGATGTTGACGTGTCAGAAATCGGAATGTTCTTAATTGAGTCAATAACGCTTTTTCTGATTTTCTCATCTGCAACCACTTCCTCAATTGATGCAAGCATACACTCTTTGACTGTCTCTGCGTCCGTAAAAGGCCTTTTATTTTTGCTTAATATCCAGGCCACTCGCAGGGACGCTGCGGTAGCTCTCTCTTGGTCAGTGCAAGCCCGAAACAGGGAGCTACGTCTTTGGTCATAGCACGAAGTTAGCCCCAAAATCTTCTGGCGGCGAGCATCAGAGCCCGCTGGAAAAGTGGCGTCAAAGTTGGTGTGAGCTGTCTTAAAATGCCTTCTCAAGTTGTACTCTTTACACACCGATAAACACTCATTGCAGATTAAACACACGGGCCTCCCACTGACATTTACACACAAGTACTTCTCTTTCCACTCGCTGTTGAATTGCCGGTTTTCGGTGTTAACCTTTCGTTTTTTTAACGTAGAAAGAGACATTTTGATATCCAATGCTGACCAGGTTTGATTAATCGTACCATTGGCGCGAAACCGTCGAAGGTGCGCGAGCTTGTAGTGAAGGGCAGCGCGAGCCGCGAGGACGCGCACAGAGACGCGCGCAGAGACGCAATAAAGGACAGGAGTTGCTCGTAGGTGGGTTCGAAACCCGAGCCCGCCAAAGTTTTCAGGCAATGTCTTCCCCTCTATTAGACAGGGTCAATTTTCACAAAATCAGAACCCCGAAGGCATTTTGTGTTTATTTATGCTATACAACGTTTCTAGGGGTATTAAGGGGTGCTGAATCCAAATATGCTGTATATGAAGCTCAAAAATGTCCCAAAATACCTCAAAATTGAGAAATCCAACATGGCCGCCACCACCAGCCTGAAAATCTGTTTTAAATATATCTTTTTGACTAAACAAGGTACAAACTTGAATTAAATGTGCTTTTGTAAGTTCTCCTACATGGGCAATCTGATGCCATATTCAGATTTGAGATGTAATGTGAATAAACTGCTTAGATCTCCTATATATTGCAAAAATAGTAGTTTTTAACTATGAATAATTACTCAGCTATTATTATTATTATCAGGCTACTTTTACTTACTTTGTATATTGTTTTGAGGTTAAATGTTTCAAATGTGCTGTGATGGAACCTTTGCCTTCCCCACTATTGCCCCCCCCACCCACAAAACCCTCCAACCCCCGCACAAGCACACCAGTGGCGGCGCTAGGGGGTGGCTACTTGGGCTCAAGAACGTCTCGTGAGTAATGTGCAGTACCGGAGTCCAACAAAGAGGCAGCAGCTGCTGTTGCGCAGCCTTCCCTGCCCTGAAGAAGAAGTGAACCTTAAAAATAAATAATTGCAGCTTATCATTTTAGCATATTTGGATCTTTGAAAGAAGGGTAACGTTAGCCTTTATCACACTGCTCAGAAACGGCTGATCGGAAACATAAAGCAGCTAATAGGTAAAGTCATGCCCAGTGTATATTGTGATAATGTGACATGTTTTATGCACTTCAAATGATTGCATTCTATATTCTTATATGCTTCTTCTACTTTTAGCACACCATGACAGAATCGGATGTACCCATCTCTACATGAAAGCCGGGACATCAAAGGATCCAAAGTATTTTCCAGTACATGACATTCGCAAGTTATTATCTGATGATCAAGTGGACACACTCCTTGCCTTCCATGCCATCACTGGCTGTGATAGTGTGTCTCAGTTCAGCGGTCACGGAAAGAAAACAGCCTGGCAGGTGTTCGAGCAACATCACACCGATCTTACTGGCCTTGGGAAGGGCCCTCTCACAGAAGGTATTGTGACATCAACAGAGAAATGTATTTGTAAGATGTATGGTGTGCCAGAGGTTGATACATGCAACAAAGCAAGAGTGAAGTTGTTTTGCAAAGGTCGTCCACAAGAGACTCTGCCACCAACCTCAGATGCAGTGAAGTTTCATATCATGCGTTCACACTATCAATCGACAATCTGGAACCAAGCTCACCTGCCACATCCTGATCTTCCTCCAGTGGATGAAATGGGATGGATGCGCAAGGAAGGTCAATTAGTGCCACGGCTACTGTCTTTGCCACCTATGCCTAAAGCCTGTAGGGAGTTCACTTCATGTGGGTGTACCAAGGGATGCCTCAGCCAACGCTGCAGCTGCAGGTATGTGTATAGAGAGGATTAGCTGATGGTGATCAATGTGTACAAGATCGTAAAAATATGATAGACTGGTTGAGAATATCAGCCTGCATACTGCTGACTGTTTGTTGTTAACAGATTGTTGAAACAATAACCGGATAATTGTGTAAAAAAAAGGAACACAATAAGTGTAAGGATAACTGTAACGTGTATTCCAATGTACCTGTACTTGTACTGGTCATAATCTGTCTATTCTATTCTATTCAGAAAGAGTCATATGGAATGTATTGAGGCATGCAACTGCAGGAAACACTGACGAAGACGCTGCTTTTTAAAAGTGCCTGCCTTTTGGCAATTTCCCATAGGGTTTGATGTAAAAAAGGCGGTGTGAACAGGCCCACTCCTTCTTCATTGCCTTAACACTGGATGGCCTGAGAGCTATAATTTGGGTTTATTTGTTGTTTTAATATATTTTTACATTATTATTATTATTATTATTATTATTATTTTGTAATCATTGATATATGGTGGTCTTTTATGAGATAATTGAATGAGGTTTTTACCATTTCAGTATGATTCGTATGCTTATTGAGTTGAAAATTCCAATGCCACCCATGTTCTTACTGTATTGGAGCAAATACAAACATCTATAGGGCTTTGTTGACGGTACTGTTGCTCCACTGTAGGCCTAATCGTGTCATGTTTACGTTATGGTTTGGTGGCCAAATAAAAATTGTATTAATACACTTTCTAAGCAAGCCCTGGTTGAGTCTGACAACTTATTTATCACTAATGACCACCTTTTTCGCTATACATGTATGATTTCAAGCTCATTATTCACATTTGATCTAAAATCAGGACAGTATGTTAAATTCCCCATGTGTGAAAACATATAAAAACACATTTAATTCTAGTTTGTACCTTGTTTAGTCAAAAAGTAATGTCCTAAAATAGATTTCAGCCTGGCGGTGGCGGCCATTTTGGATTTCTCAATTTTGAGGCATTCTGGGAAATTTTTGAGCTTCATATACAGCAGATTTGGATCCAGCACCCCTTAATACCCCTAGAAACGTTGTATATCATAAATAAACACAAAATGCCTTCAGCACTTTAAATAAGCACATTTTCTGAAATGCTGCCTAGTCTATATCTCTCAATGTAACACCCTCTCAGGAATAAAGGCACTCTGGCCCAAAAAAAAAAAAAGTTTAATTAATTAATTTTTTTTATTAAACTTAAAACATTTTTTTTTACTTTTTAACATTATACTCAAAGGGCCAGTAAATATCACCCGGGGGCCGGATTTGGCCCGCGGGCCGCCAATTGAATAGCCCTGACCTATGGATTCAGCAGCATTTTTATCGTTTTAATGCCATTGAAGACAACTTTTGATCAGACAACAACGAAGGTGAGCCATATTGCCGTGTTGGCTACCTAATGCCACGTGTTGTGATGTCTGTTTTTGTTTCTCATTATGCGAGCTCTGATCATGGAGTGATGATACAGATACCTATCGAATCTGTGTAATCTCACAATGCTAATCGATGGGTTGGATTTGCATTTACGATGATCCGTAGTTGTCTTCTTCTAAGTCCTCGTAAATCCTCATTACAGTCTTTCTTTTGCAGCCAAGATATTTCCGAATAGAGAACAAGCACACAATCTAATCTTGACTATTTCTGTTACTATACATGAAAATACATTCATTGAGATGTTCTTGCCTGGCAAAATGAATATTCTGCATGTTTAAAAGCACAGTTAGATTTGTGTTCAAGACTAAATGTTAGCATTACCCTTTGTCACCCTGATATTGACTCTTTGACTTATCAATAACAGGCTTGTATAAAGCAGTGTGGAGAAATTATTCCAGCAGCAATATTAAGTATTCAATAATTAATTTCCACATCAGTGGTGAAATGAAGCAGAAAACGGGCCTTGCCCTCTGTTCCAGTCATCTGGTTAATTGTAGAAGTCTGATAGGAATGTAATCAATAGTAATAATATACAACAAACAAGTCATGATGTGCACATGTGTTAACCAAGACCATGGCAGTGAGAGGTTAGCCTTATTCCTTGCATGAAAACATAACCTTTGTTCCATACTGAATCAGAATCTGCAGGTAGTTTTTTTTGCAGAAAGATATATTCACCCTCCTGTTATCAGCTCATTAAAAGATTACGGTTTGTACTCAGACTGGGCATAAAAGGTGTGACCTACACACCACCACGAGGTACCGACAAACTCCCTTCTTTCTATACTACCTCCATTCATCAGTTTTACACATATTACAACTTTTACCCTGTTAGTTTTTCCCTTTAGACTTTAAACACAGACCTGTAGGCACTGGAGCGTGCTGCCCAAGCTAGGCGGACCAGGCAGCAGCTCTCGATCTGCATAGGCCTGTGCCCACTCCCAGCAGGCCCAGGGGCCCCTCTAGCAGCCGCACTCAGCCACCAGCTTACAGTGGTGGTCTGCGCAGGTCCCAGCCCGCCTCTCGGGGGCTTTCATGCCCCGGCCTCGTGCCTCAGAGACTCTCGGGGCCGGTCGTCGGCTGCTTTCCAAGCAGCAGCTCAGTTACTGGGCTGTCTGTACTTCCGTTACTGAATAGTTATTCAATTTAATCCAAAGTGGCGTCAAAAAGAAGACTATGGTTTTCCTAAAAAAAATCAAAATATGGCAAAACCCCTCTGTCTAGCTTAGAGGGATATCAGTCCCAGTGATTAATACATGTCCTGGAGCCAAGGCTTTAGATTTTCAGATAAGAAAGATGGGAAAATCAGCAGAAAAAGGTCAGAGGCAGGAGCAAGCACAAAAGGGTCTGCTTATATAATGTTTCTTAGTTTAGTTTTTTTCTTTCATTTGATGGGTAATAATGTCTTCTTTTAAAACTCTGAATGAGCCTTTCGGGCGTCCTTGCTCTCTTGCACTGTTATTACAGATTGTTCCTATTGTAAGCTTTCTGTGTCTGCGTTGTAGCGCAAACAAACTGAACCAAACCAACTATTTAACTGTCGCTGGATGTTCCTGTAACCCTAATCCTACTTCAATCAGAATGCCTTTGTTACATATCTTGTATTTTTCTACAATATACGGCCCTACAATACAATACCCCAGGGGCGGATTGGCCATCGGGACGTTCGGGACGATTCCCGATGGGCCGGTACTGAAGTGGGCCGGTCGGAGAAGTCACTAGCACCACCCCCCCCCCCCCGTTGACGGATTGGAAATCTTGTTTTTTAAAGGAGTTCTTTGTTAGCTTCCACATGTGAGCTCACGAAGTCAAGGTATTTTCTTCAAAATCGTGTCTGCTGTAATGGTTGCCAGGGAACAGTGATTTGGACAATTAAAAGCGTGTCTAAAGAAAAGAGAGAATGTTGCCCGACTGTCCTGGTCAAACTGTTCTGGACATTAGTGACTCAGACAGTTTGATACAGGCAGAAGGTTTCTGCTTTGACCTCCGTTTGCTGGGTCTTCACTCGAAAAGGCTGTTTACCATATTTCCTTCCAAACACAGCTTTTTGCAACTGTTCCTCAGTACATGGAGGTTGGCTTCGGATATCTCCATCTGTGTTCACTGCTGTTTTAGCTCAAAGACAAATACCATTTTGGCTTTGGATTTATGTGCATCACAGGGTTTTGTGTCAGCTAAGAGGCACTTTCCACTTTCCTCAGGCACGGAGGCCCAAAAAGCTTTCCCTTCACCTTTACCCATTAGCTACTTCGATGGCTCCCCATGGACATGACGTACAAAAGCTTTTCTTTATTTCCTTTTGTTGGTGTCAACAATGACAAGGATTCGTTCTAGTAACTGCTTCCTGTAAGAAATTCAAATCAATGTTGATATGGCGTAATTTGCATTAAATACACTGTATTTAATTAAAATCTGTTTTATTCTATACATACATTTCATTGTATATCACCGCATCATTTGTGCAATTAAATGCTGTTAACCTTTATAGGCTTCCTTGTACTCTTTTCAGTTTATCCTATCTCAGAGTCAAAAGTCAAAGCTATTTTCCTGTAATAAAAACTTATTATAGAATAACCTTTTGTGCCTAAGAATTCAGCTTTCATGTATTTGCACTTTCACAGCTCTTTTCCTGGACCAAGTGGTGGTTGCAGGAGTTCAGAAATGGTCTGTCGTCGAATAGTAAAAAATCCCATTTTCTTTGTCACTCCTAACCACTTTTCCTTATTTTAATCTCTGTGAACTTCATGGGAAAGATGTGAAGTAGATTTCATCATAAAATAGGAAAAGACAACTGGAGTGCTATTTTTAACAGATAAAATGTTGGAACTTAAAAATATATAAGCACTTTGGCAATATTTGAAAAGATGGAAAATACTTAATAAGCACTATAAGTTAAACAAGGTGCTTCAATGGGGCTTCATTTTAAATGTTGCGACCGCAAGGAATTGTGGGATCTCCTTAACTTTTCCTTAACTTTCGTAAAGGATGGTCCGGTGTATCAAGTGCTAAAGGGGTAGGGTTGAAAATAAGATGGAACTGTAAAAAAGCTTCATAGATAAATAGAAATATGACAGTATCTTAAATGCCTATACATCTATTTAGTCATTTGAATATATGTACATTTTTTAACCTAACAGATTTTTAGCAGGAATAATACTATTGTTGATTTGAACCATTATTACCATTATTACCTTTTAAGCTTCTTATTTATGCAAGGATCAGTGTTTTTTGTAATTATTTATTTATATTTATTCACTTCCATATACAAATGTATTGTATGTACAGCCATAAATACATACACATAATGTTACAGGCAGGGTTGGGGTTTAACGGAATACATGTAACGGCGTTACGTAATCAGAATACAAAAATCAAGTAACTGTATTCAGCTGGCGTTACATTTGAAAAACGAGTAATCTGATTACAGTTACTTTCGTAAACCTTGGAATACTTATTGGATTACTTATTGGAATTATTGGTGGAAAGATTTCCTCACAACATTTAATATTCATTACTAAAGGTACAGCCGAATCATGACAGCGCACAAAAACTTTTACCGCCGCAGATGGACCAAAAAAGGGAGCGTTTGAAAAAAAATTGCGGGTCCGCGCAGTGAAACAATAACAACGAAACATGGAGGAACAAAAGTCTGCGTTTAAATCGTGGCGATATCGACACCACTTTGATTTTAAACAAGACCATGGGAAGAATATCACGGTCCAGTGTACCTTGTGTCTTCCAGCCATCAATTCACTATCTCATCAAAGGACTCCACGTCTAATCTCAAAAAGCACCTGGAGGTAAGTCAACGTTTGCTTTCTTTTGCTCTCTTTATTGTTGAAATGATATGAAGTCCGTTATCCCGACTTCGACAAAGTTACCTTACTGTTTTATAAACTACACTGCGCGCTCCTCTTCTCAGAGGCTGAGTTAACCCTCCCGCTGCCTCCTGGTGCTGCAGAGATTTCATGAAGGGAAGGAGGTGTTCCTTCTATAAAACAGCTGTGGGCAGCAGATACTGTGAGAGTCAAGGACATGAATTCATCAATCAAGGCAGACTGGTTCACACACTCTCCTGTTTTGCCAATCCGGTGCTTAAACAAATATAGCTCTACACCCCTGGCCGAAATGTCCTTAAAATGAAGTCCGAGTTCGAAGTATATCTCAAATAATGTATGCACTGTAATTTCCCCACATATTAGGGGTGTAACGGTATCCGTATTCGTCCCGTACCGTCACGGTTCGGACGTCACGGTTCGGCACATGCAGTCACGCGGCGAATACGCCTTTTTTTACGAGTGGGAAACAAGTCTGTCACTCAGGGCAGTATCCACTTCACTATATATAATCCAGGGGGCGGTATTGCGCCGAAAAGCCAGCCGCCCTTAAACAACAAAACGAACAGAATATATGAAGAAGAAAAGTTAGCAGCTATGGCGAGTTCAGATAACACACAGGAGCTAGAACCCACCTGCTTCTTTTAAATCAGCTGTGTGGGAACATTTCGGGTTCCCTATGGACTACAACAATGATGGGGAGCGAGTTGTGGATCGGACAAGGACGGTGTGTCGGCGTTGTTCGTCAGCGGTGCGGTATGCTAATGGTAACACGTCAAACATGCTCAATCACCTCCGAGTCAGTCTCAGTCCCCAGCGAGAGGGTTTTCTCGACGGCAGGTGACATAGTTACCGCCAACAGATCTGCCCTCACTACTGACAACGTAGACAAACTCATCTTTTTGAAGAAAAACTTGAAAATAGAGTAAAGCTTGAGTACCTTTTAGTTTAGTTTAGGTACAGATTTTATTTAGTTTTAGATTTATCATTGTATTTATTTTATATTTTGACATCAGGAGATGTTATACAGTTCTGTATTGCCTTTTATTGATTGTGATTGAAACACTTTCTTATTATTTATTTTTATATTTTCAAGACATTCTTTTTAGTTGTACAGCTTATTGAACCTTTTTATTTGACATCAGCCATTACAAATAATATGGCCATCTGAGTGTGTGTTACTGTTTGTGGTTTGTTTTTAACTGTGTAGTACAGTTAATGATTCCAAATGTTAGAGTTCCTTATTTTCCTACCAAAACTTGCACTACTGTTAAAAATAAATAACAGCAAAATAAAATTATGCATTTGGGACTTTTTTTTGCTTTTCCTTGTTGTACCGAAACCATACCGAACCGTGACCCCCAAACCGAGGTATGAACCGAACCCCTATTATGTGGGGAAATTACAGTGCATACATTATTAGTACAATCGGAGCTTTTTCGGCATGTCATTGGATAGAGGGGCCAGATCTGGAGAGAAAGTCAGTAGCACTTGCATGTGCCAGAATAAAGGGGCGTCACACATATGACGACAAATTCACGAGATGTTTAACATTGAAAGAAAGATGCAGGCGACAGTCACAGACAATGGCAGTAACTTTGTGAAGGCCTTCAGAGAATTCGGACCGAGGGAGGAGAAGAAGAAGGCGGTCAAGATGGCAATGAAGATGCTGGGTTTGAGGATGTCGGTGCCATTCTTGATGGGGAAGGTGAGGATGAGGGACTTTACACCTCATTGCCTCTAAAGATCGGGCTGTGTCACAGAGGGCAACACGCAAACTCTTCTACAGTGCCATGGCTAAGTGTTCTGCCATCTGGAATAAGGCTCACAGATCACCAGAGGCAGTGGAGGAGATTGGGAAAATGAAATTGATCATTCCCTGTGTGACACGGTGGAATTCGGAGTACAATGCCGTTCAGAAGATTGTGTCACTTACAGATGCACAACTGGCAGAGGTTTGTGAGCGCCTTGCAGTTCCAAAGCTGCTAGCAAATGAGTTGGCATTCCTGAATGAATATGCAGAAGTACTCAAGTCACTTGCGTGTGTCCTTGACCTCCTTCAAGGGGAAACAAAGTGCTTTCTTGGACTTGTTATTCCAGCATTGCAGAGCTTGAAGAAGAGGCTGTCTGACAAGAAACCTCATGTGCGCTTCTTCT